>OZ022489.1:2973126-3227213 GCA_963989405.1 Trypoxylon attenuatum | reverse complement strand
CTTTGCTTGGTCCCGCGAAGAATATCACAATTCTGGTTGCAACAAAACCAATTCACTCGTCAATTAACAAATGCTTTTCACATATCACTCTAGACGTTTTGTGCACTACTTCACGCCATTCGATTGTTAAAAACGTTTTAAAAGAAAAACAGTAACAATTTCATTACGATTCCACGACACTATAGTAGACACTACCGGTACTGATGCTTACGCACCTTTCCTAAGGACACAGCTGGAAGTGGAAATACCGATGACTTCGTGAAGTCTCGTGACACTGTGAGATTGTGTCAAAAATGTTCACGACAGGAAATTTGACCGTTCTTGAAGTGAAAAGAATTTGGAAAGTTTATAAGTAATGCGAACATAACATTCCCGAGATTGTAGTTGGAAGAATATATTCACCGTGTTGCGGTTTCACAATTCTACGTCACTGATTTCATGACGTGCTTACGAGTTTTACGAAGGACGCGACTGTCGCCAACGAGGCTGGAGGAAGAAATCTTCACAATTCTCGATTTGATACGTCACTGTAAACGATTAAAAAGTCTTTCCGTCGATGGCCAACACTCGCCGAAGATCTCGTTATGCGACTCACTGTATTCGCAAATGGCACGCGTGATAACGCTTGAGGTCACAACCACTGGAAGCTAATGTGGCGAAGGAATCGTATCGTCCGATGTCGATATTATCTCCACACGATTCGTCGCGATGACAGACTGCCGTCACTTCGACGACCGAGCTATGAAATCGTGTACAAACCCCACTCTTTATCTTTCTTTCTCTGTTCATAAAGTCTACACAAACTTGATATTCAAAGTGAACTGAACAATTATTCGTATGGTAGCACTATCAGTTTCAGCATACTAAATTAGAGAATTTGCCGTGTTGTTTTGTACGAATACTTTACATTCACAGCTATCATCCTTTCTCTTGTAGTTTGATTAATTGAATAATCTAAAGAATTGTAATATATCCATGAGAACAATTATACTCTCTATTAATTTTTCCAATGTTACCATTTTGATTAATGCATCTTGTTCGCATCTAGATCTTAATAAATGTGGTTGATAATAGCTATTTAGGCTGGATAAGTACGATCCTTGAGCAAATATTGGACATATATACATAGGTAATGCAGCACGATGTTCTACAGTGGTTTCGTCACTGATCGTTTGAAAGATTAGAATCAAGCGGATAATATGATACATGTTTACAATGTAGAACACTAGAGACAATTGTTTTACTAACAGTAAAACAACTTATCTTACCTAGTTGAGAATACATATGTATACCAGTTGCCGAAATCGTATAGTTTGTACTGATAGTTTTCTACATCTATGTATGCAGGTATGTGCGTTTGCTGGCGTATTGCATATGCAATATACGTTTTTAAACATAGGATGATATAACAAGCCATGCAATGAAAAAAAATATGATGAAAAGCATCTAATGAAAATTTATAAGAAAACAACAAGGTTCCTTCAATTTGTTATATTTGGTGTATACAAAAGAAACAGTTTTTTGAATAAGATGTAATAGGTAAAATGAAGTATGTAAATCTGCCTGACGCCTAGGCCACAATAGTATCTTCTATCGGTTACGATTACATATATTTGCAACCCATAAAACAGGTATCTAATTTATCGGCATCATCAATGTATCCATTGTTTATTTATAATGTCTCAATTTGAACGGTGATATCATTTATGCAAAGTTGACGAAAATGAACGACAACAAATAAAAATTAGTACCTGATAACTATACGTATTTCGAAGTCTAATGTTTCTAATGCTTGCACTTTATTTATTAGCATTTATACTCGCAGATTTTCCTATTTCGATCGAAAATTTCCGAAAGGGAAAGTTTAATTTTGTTGTTATCCCTTCGAAATATTGCAGCTGTAATCGATTCATTTTTATGTGTAATGTGTAGATTCATGTTGATTGATGCACAATTGACTGAATTTCTTAGCTTATAACTTGAAAGAGATTCGCAATAAACGCGGGAAATGGAACAGATCATCATCAATTGATCACACAGAGAAGCAAACGTTGACCAAACTAACCATTTTGCCGGGCGCAATACTATAAGAAAACATAGTGCATTCCTAAATGATTTCTATTGTGGCATATTATTCGGTTTTATTCACGTCGACACGTATGTGCTAATGTGTGCCAAGGATACAAGAAAAATTCATTGGTTTAAAAGAACAATGAAGGATACAAAATGATTGCCATACAGTTCGGCCAATGCGGAAATCAATTGGGTCAGACCTTATTTTCAAAAATATCAGCTAATATTGATTGTACAGATACAGGTGTACCATATAAACTTAACTACGAATACTGTGAAGAAACCTTCAATAAATGGTTTACAAATATATCTAAGGATGGCAAACGCTTAGCACGTGCAATTTTAGTAGACAGTGAACAGAAAGTGATAAGCAAGATATGTAAAGAAACTGTAATGCCATGGGCTTACTGTGCCAGAAATATTGTTTGTCAGGCTGGAGGGGGCTGCGCAAACAATTGGGCATATGGTTATAAGACCAAAGGAGATGAACTATGCGACGTAGTATTGAACCTTGTGAGAGAAGAGGTCGACAGAATGGATCATTTTGATGGGTTTATTCTGCTTATGAGTTCCGCCGGAGGAACGGGATCTGGGATTGGATGTAAAATAACTAAAATCTTACGCGAAGAATACAGAACAAAATTACTTATTAATGTAGTCGTACTGCCTTTTTCATTTGGAGAAGTTTGTACACAAAACTATAACACGTTATTAACACTCGCAAAGCTTTATGACAAAACTGATATGATCCTCTTATTTGAAAATGAACAAGTACATAATATGTGTACAAGTCTATTAAATAAATCTACAGCAGACCTTAAAGACATCAATGAAATTATTTCAGAGAAATTAATAGGTGTACTCCAGCCAGTAAATGATTCAAATTATAATTTGAATTATATTGTATCTCACATTGTATCGCATCCGTTATATAAGTTCGCTACTATTAAAAGTACTCCACATGTATCGTCGATATCGTTAGAATATGAGCCTGTACGTAGCTGGCAATCCCACTTATATCACTTAAAAGAAATGTTAAGAATACCTAGTTCAAATTTTGAACTTCCAAGTGCCGAACACAGAAAACCACCTAGTTATTTAAGCGATACGTCGCATCATATGTATACCTGTTCGGTATCAAATATTTTACTAACGCACGGTACGATGAATGAAGTAGACATCATTGAAACTAAAGAGCTGAATAAAAAATCTCTATATGCTAACTGGAATATGCATAATGTATTTTCACATTTTCATCAAACTCGTAAACTCTTTGGCTTAAATAAGTTTGCTGCTCTAATTACAAATAATGCTCAAGTATGTCATCCTCTAAATACGTTATTGGATAAAACGTGGAATTCTTACATACATTCCGCTTACTTACATCAATATCTACAATTTGGATTAGAAGAAGATGACTTTTTGAAAGCCTTTGGAATTTTAGAAAACACTGTGAAAGAATACAATACATTAGTTTGTCATGCTAAAACTTAGAAACATAACATTCTGTAATATTATATTATAATTTTTTAATAAAGCTTTATATGCATCACTGAAAATGTAGTAGTTTTCTTGTTGCTGACGTATTCCTAATTTATTCCACGACATTCAGAAAAATACACTAAAATTGAAAATCCTAAAGCAAAAGTAATCGGGAGATTTTAAAGGGTAGCTTTGACGTCATAATAGAATCGACCGCCTCGTACTTTTATGACTGTATACGTGTGTATGTGTGTGTGTATCCTGTATTTGTATGCGATTCACATACATAGTTGGTAACGGAGGGCTAAAGCTTAAGAATGGCAGGAAAAAGAGGGATGAACGACGTGACTGAGGAAAGTGGAAGCAAGATAATGAAAGCAAGACAGTAGTACATATCCTTTACAAGAGACTGAGGAAGAAGGGGCATAGAACGTGATGGTGTTCGGTTTGTCCGTGTTCCCTCTTTAACACAGCAGGTACATACTGCGCGTGTGCAGATGCTTGATTAAATCCGCAGAGCGTAGACGCAGGATGAAAAAAGCCCAGTCTCTCTTCCAAGAAATAGCGAAAACGTTTCTAGGAACTACTGGTCATCTCTTCCCCTACGCCCACGTTTTCAGGGACGCTATGAAAAAGTAACCTTACGGAAATATACCCAAGCCATTGATTTCTAACCATTCACCGCATTCTATGCGTACATGCTTTATACATACGCAGTACAAGTTTGCAAATATAACTCATTCATTCATTGATATACAGGAATTCATTTTTTGATATCATTCTTAAATTACTTTTTCAAAAAGGTCTATTTTAGGTATATTTTATCGTTAGTTGATCAATACAAGTTATTATATTTTCTCAATTTTTCCTACTTGTGCAGTATGTATATTGTATATCAAAACATCCAAACCACAGTAAAGTACAGTATACGACACAATATTTCAAGGTCAAGGTTTTAGGTGAATACGCACAGGTATCGGAAGGAAAAAAGAAAGAGAGAAAGAAAGGAGGAAAGGAAGAAGCTGACAATGAACACCCTAAGCGAGGATAGATGCAACAAAACACGTCGTTCTTTAGCCCCACTCAAGCGTTACAGGTACAATCGTGATTGTCAGAAACTCGTTTGCTTCTCCCTCATCGCTCCCACTACATGTTCTCTATGTTCTGAGTGTCTTTGGGCTTAGATGTTCCCTCTTAATAATTTTTGTATATCGCGTCATTTCTACGGACCCTTATGCTTATGGCGAAAATAGTCGAGACAATAAAATATTCGGCATTCATAGAAATACTGCAAGGCATAAAATTTATGCGTATGTGTAAGATTGATGTGTAAGAAAATAAGAAAATCCTATTTAACTATTAGTGCTGTGTCCTGTAACAGTACATATTATAAGGGTGAAAGTTAATTCAGCAAAACGGTGGTGCCATCTGACGTTCATTAGAACTCATGTAATTTACATCTGCAAGTATACATTATAATACTTTGGAAAAACTAATTTCTACTACATATTATGATATCCTGTAAAACAAATGTAGCTTTATGCGGATTGTTGCAATAGTGTAAATTACAACATTATAAATAAGAAGAGGGTATGGCAGAAAGTGTATTTATCACAAATATTTTTTACAATATATTTGATAAATTGTTGTAAAGACTATATATAGAAATTTTACACATTATTATGCAGTAGTGTCTGTGCGCAAGTGGAATACCAAGAGGCGTGGTTTTGAATAGTCGAACCTGTTCGGTTCACCGCTTTGTCCCCCTCTGTCGAGACTATCAGTCTGTCTGCTTCTATCCTTACGCATACAGAAGTTAGGCGCACTCTGGTGTCGGAGTGCTAGACGATGCGATGCTGCGCGCCATTTTGTTTAGTGTCCGCTGGACGCGTCGTGCGTTGGGGTGTCGCGGGGTTGTTTTTGTGTCCATCAATGCGAATAGATTCGCGACTGGCTAAGATTGTTCATAGCATACACGTACATTGATGAAACAGAGTGTGCGTTCTTGCAAGATACAAGTTATTATCTGAATCGTGACGAGTCGAAAACACAAGCCGGGAATAATTTCTCGAAAATCTTGAGTGATTTACTGGAGTGCAGTGGTAGAGTTGGTAGTGTCGGACAACAGATTCAGTGAATGCATGGCGCCAGTCACGATTTTTTGGATTCTTGGTAAAGAATCCCTACAGTGGTCATCACTACGATCGTCGTCAGCGAGAGCGTCTTGGTCAGGTAAGAGAGTCTACTCTCAAGTTAATCGATAGAGCGTCCCTGGCGCTCTTCCGCATCCTCGCTGTCCGAGAACGCGCGAGTTCACAGTGTTCACGCTCTGACGGCTTTTTCGTGGCGAATGTCGTGCGCCCTGACCGCGGCGATATCTCGCTTGTGCAAGCCACCGGAGGAAAGTGAAAGCTTGCTCGCGATCGCTCTGCATTCGATACGGAACTCGTTGAGTCCGTCGCTGTAGCACGCGCGTATTCTGGTACTCTCCTCTGCTATTGTAGCTATTCGGCAACTGCTGCTGCTACTGCCGTATACTTATCGACAAGTTCCTGTTGTTTTCAATTTGCCGACCTTTGTGTAATCTTATATTTTAAATATATTTTCATCGCTGAAAGTAGTACGATGAACTGTAAGGGTCAACTTCTGATAGTTTTCACTGGCTGAGTATTTAGTCTCGGAAGGTGGGAAACCGTTTTATGGCTTATCTCTAAAGTTTCGTTTTATTACGAGTAAACCTCTGTCAGATTTCTCCAAAGCAATGACAGGAAGGTTGCAATATATCGTGAGTTTATTACCAACGACTGTTGTTCCATACTATTCACGCATTTATCAGAGTAATCTTTATGCCAGTATAACAGATCATCGAGAACTGGTATGTGCAAGATGTAATTATTACTTACGAGATGAAAATCGTTGAAAGGAAAGTATAAGTTGTATGCAGACAAGGAATTATAGTACCTCTACTTGTTAGAGGAGAAATACTGATACATCTCGTTAATTTGAACTCTAAAACTTTAGATTCAACTGCCACAACAATTATGTATGAAAAATTAACTAGGCAAAAGTAAAACCTTGCCCTATTCAGGTTTGAAGATATAATATCATGCGAGCATAATATATCTTGACAAATATTCATTATAGTTCATCCACTTTATGCATATGTCGAATAAACAAGTCGCGAAGAGGTTTAATGAACTCGTGAGCGTAAAATACAGAATAACTCAATGTTTAGTCATCAAATACCAAGTTCAAAATAACCCTGAATGCAATTTATTTCAGGATATTTGCAGTTCAAACACAATTGTATATGTTCTGTTAAGATCGATGATGTCTTTGCATTTTGTATCAAGTCGTGTACACTTCGATTACTCAGGAGCATTAGACAGCGTCGCGATCACTGAATTTATCGGTGATTTCAATGCTAGGATATGCAGCAAAAGTGTACACATTACAATATTGCAGCAAAACTATCGTATGGTATATTTTTATTATGTTTTACTGGAGTACATTTTTTCGCATCCACTTTCCTGAAATAATTAAGGCTGTCTTCAAACGACGCGATTCTTTAGCATTTGTACTTTACCCTGATCCAAATAATTTACAAAATTGTTTTGTCCAAATAACTATTTCTATGATGTAAATGTAAAGATGTATTGATGTTAAACAGCTCAAGTTGCTGAGTTGCTCGTTTGTGGGGGAACTCAAATTTATCGGGTTTCGCAGCATTTTAAGGACAGTAGGAACGAATTTCCGCGTTTTCTACCCTCGCTGCATCTGTCCCTAAGGGGTCGTGCCCACTGAGCTCACTTCGGGGTGGGTTCACGTGCGCAGGTCAAACGTACTCAATGGCATTAACATAGCTTGGTGTATATCCTCACAAAGAGTTTGAGAAGTTTTACCCAAGATAGATGTATAATTATATTTTTTCTTGCACAATTATAACAACCATTAAGGGCAATATTTGTTATACGTTTTGTCACATTAAGGATCGTTGTTAGTAAAACATACCCTATTAGAATCCGCAGAACATAACATTTTTAATTAGAGACGTTTTTCTGATTGTCTTAATAGGCTTAGTACAAGTAATAAGATATCCAGCTCAAAAGGTCAGATTCTGTTTGATTTAATTAGATTTTGTGATTAGTATGAGTCACAATGTTCTGAGAAAGAGTTCTCAGTTATGTATAAGGTAGACTATGTAAGATAATGAATAGTGTTATATTTTACAAATTTTGGTATTATCAAATAACATTATTTTTTTCTCTGCCTTATATTGAAAACGATGTGCATTATGGGCACTGTGCCAGCTCACTTTCAATAAGCAGTTAAAAAGGCACTCATTAAGATTAATCGGGTATTCCCTAGAAAATATAAATTCAAGAAAACTTTCCTTCCGGAACGGCGATTTATTCTTTATCTTTTAAAAGTTTAAAGAAGTGTTATTGTTTAAATAAAGTACGTAACGCGCCGGTTAAATGTGAATTATTTTCAATGAAAATTGTAATAATTTAGTCATATTAAATATAGATAAGTAGATTTCGTAAAGTAGTGACGTAAGAAAGTCATTATATCTGAGGGTTGGACTGGTTTAGGGGTTGATATTCATAACTAGCTTGAGACTCACCTAGTCTCCGGCACAGGTGCTTGGGTTTAATCCAAGGCACGCCTACGAATGACTCACTACACAGACCCGCCGTACTTTTTTCTGATCCAGGAAAGGGTGCCGAACTTGAGCCAGAACTGAACACAGACTCTTACGAGTTTAGTGCAGGTTCCCTTATAAGAACACTATTTTGATCTTCATACTTTGAATACGAATTTAATTTTGTAAATAATCTACTCTCTAGCTGGTCAATTAGTTTCGTAATATGGTCATACAAGCCATTGTAAATAATGATAAGAATTTTACTGAAATTTATGTATCATAAATGTACATATGAATTAGAATTTAAATAGAACACACGGGCCAAAAAATTATTATATAATGACGAAATAATTGAACAAGGTGTTTTTTTTTATTTCATTTGGTAGTATCTGTATGCATGAATTTGTTCAGGTTTAGCCAAATTTAATTGCTAACCTTCGATCCAAATAATATGGTTCTGCTCCACTTGAGGAATTTATACAAAAATAAAACCACGGTTAAGTTTGGTATGCGACCCCCACATACCACGCCTCTTACTAGATCAGCATTCCATTGAACCCTACCACCTCCCCTTTCTGTTATGCCAAACGTGATTTCTTATTCCTCTTCTTTCATTTTTTCACGTTTCTTCGTTCTGCATTCCGCAAACAGAAAGATATTGTTCTGACGTTTTTTCTCCGTATCGTGTACGACGTATTGTAAGTTTCTAAATTCAATTTGTTAATACTAAGTAATATCTGTTGTTTCAGAACCAAGATACCAAAGGATAAGCAAGAATGCGCACTCCTGCTGAGACTGAAACACTAACACAATCCGAGATGTATAATTTCGATTCCCAGGAAACGGATACAACGTCGGGAGGCAAACAGGTGGTCCTGTCATCCTCACAACCCGAAACCCACATTTTTACTAATAGGTAAGAATTTCTCCCAATGACACTTATTTTTATCGTCGAATTATTTTATTATTTTATTATAATTCCATAATTATTGCATTGTCGCATAAAGTAATTCAAAACGTCGCGGTACTTCAACAAGAACCACGCGTTGAGTTAAAGCGCGTGCGTTCGAGTAAACACATTAATCTATTACAGACAATATCTGATCACAAATTACTTTAAAAGTGACATGTATACATGTCTAAAATAAGTTTATCGTATCAAAAATTGCTCATTTATTAATTGACTGTTTCTCAATGAGAGATACGTGTACACTTTTATAAAACACCAAGGAGTGCTTTCTCGAGGCTTTCACGATAACATTAAAATTTACACTTATCTACTCGACGTGACCCCGTTATCACTCTTTTATTGAATACTGATTATTTTTGATCAATAAGAATTTAGTAAGAATGTAAATGAGCATCACGTATTCAGTGTCGATGATGCGTTACACTTGAATCAGCCTGTAATCCCACGATTCAACGAGCCAGGTTACGCGTGTATCGCGATCGAACGTCATTCGCGGGCGGTGATATCCGAGAGGGAAACGGTGAATACGTCCCTCTACCGGCTAGTCTATCAGTTGATGTCAGACTTGATGCGCGTGTAGGTCTCGTGTGCTCGTGTGGCT
Organism: Trypoxylon attenuatum; assembly: GCA_963989405.1. Classification (NCBI taxonomy): domain Eukaryota; kingdom Metazoa; phylum Arthropoda; class Insecta; order Hymenoptera; family Crabronidae; genus Trypoxylon; species Trypoxylon attenuatum. Next base: position 3,217,439 of record OZ022489.1, on the reverse strand, counting down.
GCTCTCGATTTACTTGGTTCAAGAACACTTATTCCGCAGTAGAATTTAGTGTCTGTCCTCTTGTTGGTGCGTGAAACGCGGCACCTGTATCCATATGCAACGGTTGACACGATGGTCTTCATGCGGTTTTTCCTCAGGAAGTCATTGGCCGAAGACGCCGCCGTCACAAACAACGTCGTCGGTACGAGGAGGTGAGCCCGAAGGCCAAGTTGTTGGAATGCGCTTCCGATAACGGCACCACCGTTGACGGCTCCGATCTCCTTGTCCCTCGCGATACTCATCCGCTTTTCGGATGTACAACTATCCAATACCTTTTCCAGATTCTTCGGAATCTCTTATTTTTCAATTATCTTCTTATCTTCTTCGAGCCACTTCCTAAACGTATTATAAGATTCTTACGCAATTCGCAAATAATATTTGTGTAGTAGACAGCTATGTGTCTAATCCATGAGAGTGGGACCACTGGTCACGCACATTATTGTTTTTATGTTGTCTCTGTTGACGAATAAACATAACGCGTTCTTCTGGTGTTTATTTCATGCTATTCTCGAGAGTACTCCTGTATTGTGATTCCCGTGAGATTCATTTCGTTTAAAATGTCAAATATTTGCCAACAAGAATTAGTTTTTGTTTTATTCCGTTATAATATCGTTATAATACAAATGCACAATTATACGTACTGAAACAATTGTTTTAACTTCGATAGACTTTACCGGAGCATTCCGAAGTCGAAAAATTTTAGATATTTTATAATCTCAGTTTGAGTAAACAAGTGAAAATCAGGAATTGGTACTATATTGAACAACTATTTAGACTATGTAATTACGTGCTGTCATTTTCGTATTTTTCAAAACAAGCGTTTCCACGAATTTGCACAAATTTACTCTTGATTATTCTCAGAAGCTTTTTAAGGGCTCGTCGCGTGTAGACTCGTTCTCACTGCACTTCCCATTAAGCCAAATCGATAACTGATAAACTTTCTGGGGATAGATCATCTCCAAAATGTGCTTTCGTATCTTGCTTTCAAAGTCAAAAAGTAATCTACAGATTGAGATTAATAGATTAGGTAGTTGATGCAGATTAGTTACAGACTTCATCTGTGGTACACTTACCCCTAAATTGCTACACATTTCGCAAGAAACACATGAACTAACTACATATACAATAACAGTCGTTTACGCAGAACACTCTTCTAGGAAGTAATACAAGAGACAAGATAAGTTTCCCGCAATTTTTATAAGTAATATACACATTAAACAAACAGTTGATACTTTCTGACTATAAAAATTCGCATTATAAAAAAGAGTAAAATGTTTGCATAAAGCAATTTTTTCGTACGCAAATAATACGTATTGCGTGCTCATGAACATACAGCATTAGAGAATCAGTGTATATGAAAGAAATACAATACAGATTATGCTGTATGAAAACACACAGATAGTAAAGCATAAGACGAAGTTCCGTCAATTCGTACGCAATGTCGAATCGTTGACCTAAACACATATTTGTCACACAGAACCTTGAGCTCCGCCGTTCAAGGTTACGCCGAGAGTAGCATACAAATAAACTATTTGTTTTTTATTAACGTAATATTTGTATGACCATTTTAGTTTCCTTTCGTTTACTGTCGCACACGAATAAAACAATGTGCCGATACAGGTGGTCATTCTTTTGAATATAACATGAACATTACTATAACAACAATCACGGGAACATGCAGAGGAAACAAAACTAATTATGACCATTAATTATTCGGCTGAGTAAATTAATGTTAAATTTAAATGTAACGTATTCCGATTTGGTTGCAGTATGTTATGTATTCAAGAAGAGCTGGGCCAGTTAAGCGGAATTGCGGGTGGACCAACAATTCCGGACACTCGTGATCTTCATTTACCTAGCAATGGCCAAGTAAATTCCGATAGTAATTCCAGTGACGCAGCAACAAAATGCGCACCAGGCTCAGGAACTGTAGATGCCCAAAGATCCAGTTGGGTAGAAGGCATATTAGGATGCATGCGTCCTGTTTGGACCATGCTCTCAAAAGCAGCTGTGAATGAAAAAATGAAGGGACACCAGAGTAAGTGAAAATCTTATTTATTTAACTTGGTCGATTATTTTGGCTGCAAATTTCACGATGGGTTTTCTTTAGCGGACGACTGGGAGATACCTTTCGAATCAATTAGCGAACTTCAATGGCTTGGTTCTGGTGCTCAAGGAGCAGTATTTAGCGGTAAATTAAACAAAGAAGTGGTGGCTGTTAAAAAAGTAAGAGAACCACGAGAGACCGATATACGTCATCTGCGGAAACTTAATCATCCGAACATCGTACAATTTAAGTATGTCGATAAGAATTTTAATAGCAGAACACAAAGCGATCGTCAATATCCATACGAATATTAAGAATTCATATTTTTTTTTTTAGGGGTGTATGCACTCAAGCACCATGTTACTGTATAATAATGGAATTTTGTCCATATGGACCATTGTATGACCTTCTCAGAGCAGGAGAGCCAGTTCCACCTACCAGATTGGTGTCATGGTCGAAACAAATTGCAGCAGGAATGGCATACCTTCATGCACATAAAATTATACACAGAGATCTCAAAAGTCCAAAGTACGAAGATGTTACAAAATGTCTTCTTATAAATCATTATTCTTTCAAATTTAGTTTCCATTCTGAATGATTCGAAAGACGATCAATTCGAAAGTGTACTTATGAGATAATTATTTTATTTACAGTGTTTTAATCGGGCAGGGTGAAGTTGTGAAGATCAGTGATTTTGGAACAAGCAGAGAATGGAATGAAATTAGTACACGTATGAGTTTTGCTGGAACAGTCGCATGGATGGCACCAGAGATAATACGAAATGAACCATGTTCTGAGAAAGTAGATATATGGTCATATGGTGTTGTCTTATGGGAATTATTGAGCGGCGAAATACCGTACAAAGACGTAGATTCATCAGCTATTATTTGGGGAGTAGGCAATAATTCTTTACATTTGCCAATCCCTGCAAGTTGTCCCGAAGGGTATAGATTGCTCGTAAAACAGTGCTGGGCTGCAAAACCGCGTAACAGACCCTCATTTAAGCACATTGAGATTCATCTTGGCATTGCAGCGGCAGAAGTCTTGTGCAAAAAATCAGATGATTATTTCAAGACACAGGTATTTCTTATATTCCTTCTACCAAAAATACCTTTCTCGTTGAAGCTTTCGATAATGTGGAAAGATATAATAACTCGCATTTTCCGTTTCAGCAATCGTGGAAGAAAGAGATCCGAGTTCACATGAAACAAATGCAAAGTAACAGTTGCAGTAGTCCACGATTTGAGGCTGATTTGATTAGACGAAGAGAGGATGAACTGAGACACGCACAGGACATTCGGGAGCATTATGAACGTAAACTTGAACGTACTAATAATTTATACCTCGAATTAAGTGCTGTATTATTACAATTGGAGCAACGCGAAAGGGATGTTATAAAGTGAGTAATAGAAGAACGTATGTACTTGATGTAGTATAAAATGATATTAGTAGAAATAGGAAAGTAAGAAATTTAACACTTTTTTTTCTTTTAATTTGATTGTGTAGGAGAGAACAACAAAGTGGTTACAAGCAAAGTGGTTATAAAAAACGTTTGGTACATCCACTTTTGAAAGCTCAAGAACGACTTCATCGTAGACGTAATCCTACGACACAATTTTCTACATCGTCCACACCCACAACGCCACCATCACCTACAGATTGCACTCATAGTCCAGTAAAAGCTACCATGTACACACACTTAAATGAGAGTAATCAACCTGAGACGGTTTTAGTTCCAAGTAATAGCTTCAAACAACGGAAGTATAGGCATCGTAGGGTAGGATCCGGATGCGGAGTCAGTTCTAGCCCTAGGTCAAGTCCGCAGCGTGATAGAAAGGTAATGAGACATATAGAGTATCTTTAAAATAACAACAATCTCGGTAAGTTATATCGTAAACGTAATTTGTGATAAAATAATTTTGTATAATTTTCAGAGCGGCGAAATATCTGCCCGTCTAGTTGATAGCCAAACTCAGACGGACGTTATGGATCTAAGTGAAACAGATTCGTGTGTTGTTAGAAATTCAAGTACTCGGTCATCCGCAGATAAAATTTCTGTTAACAATATAAATAAGCAATCATTAACAAAAGCGATTCCGGATTGTTTGAATGGGAATTCGATTTTGTCCGAAGCTCATTATCGAATTCAATCTAGTCCTTGCTCAAGTCCGGAACCACCGAATGAAATACATTCAAATGGAAATGAGCGGTTAAAGGATTGTAGCGATGACGATAATCTTGAAACACTCGGCAGGAAAGTCAGTGAAATTATTAACGCTAACCGCCTTATTTCCCCTATAGACAATGGGAATTGTGATGATGTTATATTATCGCATAGGTACGAATTAAAATCTGATATTTAATCGCACGATCCAAAGGTTTACAAATCATTTCACAAATCATTTTATATATTATAGAAACAGAGAAGAATCCGTCAGATTGTCTGGTCATTATTGTGGAATGATCAATGGATCAAGTACACAAGATCATTCCGACATTAAAAGTCGCGTTTGTGCTGATAGTATAAATACTTTATGCGACCAGGATGATGATGCGTGCGAAGAAAGTTGGTCCGATGAGGAAGGAGAAGACCCAAGTTATACGTATAATTATTCACTGCGTCGAAGAAGGTACGTAAGATTAAATTTATTCGCTTCTTTATAAAAACAATATCTATGAGATTAGAAATATTTTTTTGTTGTTAATAGTATCGCAAGAAGGCCTATTGGTCCAGGGTGTCGGCTACGAAGGTTTAAGCAGGCAACAGTGAGAATAGAAGGTGTATTAGCTTCCGATGAAGAAAACACATCTGAGTATTCGCATCCTCCGTCCAGTCAATCTTCAACCTTAGAGAGTAATCCAGATGTACAAAGAGTTCTTCGTAATATTCACAACTCCCAAAAAGTAAGTGAGATATACTATATTCTGTATTATGAGAATGTGAATGTTATATTCAATTAATTTGTTATTTTAGAGAAAAGAAACTGATGATGCATCCGACACATCGAGTCAATCGGAAACAGATGAAATTAGTGAGATTACAATTGCGTCTCAGCCAGGAAGTGCAACTACTAAAATAGAGAGCAATGTATAAGCGTGCATGTAGATAAGTATTAGAATGATTTTTTGTATTTCATTTGCGAGTGGTAAGCACCTAATTGGCAGCAAATTTCAGTAATTCATGTATTCATTCTAGCCTTTGTTATATAATGTAGATATTCATCCATAACATGGTATATACTATATATATATACATATATATATGTAAATTAATTTTATGTATTATTTATCATTGAGATCTTGCTCCATTACGCGAAAAAAATTTCTAGAATGATTCATTGAATGTTTAGACAAAGCATTTTTGTAAATCACATTCGAAACGTGACAATGATTCCTATTTTTCGAAAGACTTTACTACTCGTTGTCGGGCTAATCAATGAAATTAGCATTACTTAAGGCTAATAGTGCATGACAATGGAATCCAGCTTCGCATCCTTTGATTTATAACAAACACCAAATGAATTTTTCACAAGAAATAGTTATTATACTTAAAGATACATAGACTGTTCGCATTTGGAGTAGTAATATTTTTGAATGAAGAATCAGCATTCAGAAAAACAAAAATCACAATTTAGATATTAGTATTATTTCTCTAAGTATGCAAACAATGCATTTTCGTTAGAGATGGTTAAAACCGCTAGTTTTCTTGCAGATCTTGTTTATTACATTTTCCTTTTGATAAATTGCAATCTTGTATTTTGATTTTCTGACATGAGACTTATGGATAATGGATAATCATGTAATTCAGATACCTCACATTCCCAGAAACACCAGTTTTTCATAATGAAATTATGCTTCTGATGAATACTTTAGAATACTATATTTCTCTATCCCCTTTCATATGTATATACACATACAAATATAGTATATGTTTTATTATAGTCAGCAACATGCAAGAATGATGTAATTATACACTAGCTTACGAGAAAGATTGTATACGTATACATCGTGGAGTTGCGAGTGATAAGTATTTCATTAAAGAAAGTATATAGTTTGAGAGACAATTTAGGCATATACAACAGATTGACAATGCCTAGAGAATTTTTATGACATAAGTGCCTGTGGCAGTTCGCATAAAGTACATACATGAAAATGTAACTTGAAATTGTCGAGGAAAGGTCAAAAAATTAAATGAATAAAGTGCAATAAGAGCTATTTAGAATATATAAATAGTTTAATCTGAAAAATTTACTGAAAACTACTATTATTGCAGGGAAGTAATACTTTTGTTTCGAGATGAAAATCATAGGATCTGCTCGTTTGAAATTACATTAATATATCGTCATCGGCATTATGTATTGTCTGCACTTTGAAAGGGCAGACAAGATACTTTATTCATTGTCAATTTACATGAGTAACGAATAATTGATTACAACGGTTGATTATTTCATTTTGTAAGTATAGCACGAAAATTAAATTCATTTTTATAGATCTAGCTTCAATAGAACTACATTAGTAAGAATAAATTGAAACCGTATAATAATAAAAATGGTACGGGTTGCCTAAGTTTTAAATCTAAACTCAATAATAATACTATATTGGATTCTACAATACGTATTTATTCTCCGAAAAGAAATAAAAAAAAATAGCATAGAATGCAATTTTACTGCAACAATATGGAAAAACTCAGAACTTTTTATCGAAAGATTCAAAAAAAAAAACTCTCCACTTACCTGTTGTACCTGCTTCGGAACTCAAATTGCCTTAACGACAATTATTACACATTGTAAATATAGACAATACAACGCCAATTGAAGCGTTAGATAAGATATATAAGGATTTCGATGTGCTCATTTTGACGAAATAATGTATAAGGTATATAGAAATGTAATTTCTAGTAATCATATATGTTGTATCTATTATATACTTATGCGAGTAGTTGCATAAATTGTTCGTTCCTTTCTAAACAATGGCAGCTAAACTGATTAGATATCTATTATTCTTTGATAATAGAAGTGGTACACAAAATTTGTGTTGTATACAATAAAGTTGATTTACAAACACCCAAAATCTCGTGTCACAAATTTATTTATCTAGTTTCTTGGATGCGGACATTATCTCAAAAGATTTTCAACAGAAATACGTAATATTAGTTTAATTACATGAATATTTCGTTAATTCTCAGTAACGGATTACAAATATATCCTCGCGACAATGACTAATCTATCTATTATTAATAATAATAACATAATTTTAATCAGTCCGCATGAAATGAATTACTAAACTAATCAATTCGGTAAAAAGTAACTGCACAGCCTGTATATATCGATAATACACACATGAAAACTGATTAACTCTACGCACAATTTGATTGTACAAGTAATTTCTGACGAATGAACAGTTCATTGAGCTGGTTGAATTACGATACAGCATAAGCAAGTATTACAAATGCCTCCTAGGTAATGAAAGGAGACAAACATGTGTTTGAGACAGGTACATTATGCAGTTTTAAGTTTATCTATAGGGTTGATTGAAAGAATAGGATATCCCAATGGAAATTAATAACATAAATGATGATGATATACATACGTGTATATACGCAGTGGCAATTCTTTAACACTTGGTTACGTGCTATCGTATTCATTCGTACTGCATATATCAACATTTTTAGGGTTTCTCAAGATTTTAAATGAGGAATTTCATAGAATAGACTTTGCTTATTACATAAAACTCTAACTAGCATTTCGACATTTGTACAACTGTTTAATAGTTAAAGATATTAATGCTTCGTCATTTCATGCCGTTGAAGAAAACTAGAGTCTCCGTATTCAGGAATACATTTAAATATTTCAAAATAATGTTATTGCGTCTTTTATCCTTGCTTTAACACTGTATATTGAAATTGTTACCTCTTCTTAAAATGTACAAACATACAGAGTACACGTCAGTATTACTGGTATTCTAAATTTCACATACACACTCGAATTAATCTACACACTGATTGATTTATAAATAAGTACAATGCGAAGTGATTAAAAACAAAACAGATAGCTGGTATAGATGAATCAGAAACACAAAAGTATAAAAAATGACTGTTGTCAAATTTTGAAAATAGGGTAGATATTAATTCTTCAGGAATTTAAAAACTTCCACTGTTGTTACGATAGGTGTACTAAAAATATGAGACTAAAGAGCTCAAATTTTGTCACTGTATTCGTATCTTGATTCACCAATAGAATGAATTCTGGAGAAATTCTGCTGTGGATTTGTACAATGTTGAAGCACTTTGCCTCAATCCAGTAAATAGCGAAACAACGCCTTCTTTTTCATCCTCTTGGTCGTCTTCCTCAGGTAAATAATCTGGCATATCTTCCGTATCGCCATGCTCTTCTGTATTTATCTACAAAATTGAAGCAAAGAACAATTAGATATTTCGCGTAGACCAAAGAATTATTTAATGCGAGTGACTTACCAATTTAACGAGAAACTCTTGATTGAATTTATTTTTTGTTACCAGCCTTGCTTCCATATGCGGAGCATTTTTTTGAATGGCTTCGGCAATTTGTTTCGCAGTAACATGATTTAAAGTACGCATAGTAACACGTTGGTGTTCTACATCAACCACCAAGGAAACTAAGCCATTGATTCTGATCAGTACTGCTTCTAATTCTGCATGGGTTTCCTGTTTGACCAATATCATTTATAACGACTCTTTATAATAAACATAGACAAACATCGTTAAAGGATACGTACAGGTAATAAACCTTGAATGTGTAACACAATTACGTGGGTTTTAAGTTTTTTAGGCTCAATAACTCTTCTACATCTACTACGTAAATTATAAATCGGCGGTTTCATACGTTCAATATCATCCTTAAGAGTTTGTGCTCGTTTGGCTACCTTTGGTTCGTCTGTGCTATATTTATTTATTATAATTTCTAGTGCCTCTCGGACACCAAAGGTGGAGGTTATGTGTGTATAATTTTCAACATTCTTAACAAAAGTTTCAAGAATGTCTAATCCCAGATCTACAATTTCCAAATCAGGCATATCCAAAACAAATGCTACGTAAGATAAAACTGTCTTGTCCTGCAAAATAATAACCAAAGTAATAACAGTAATGTGGAATGAGTTAAAAATACGTACCTTTAATATTGTATCGTGATTTAAATAATCAGCAGATAGTTTCTTATATGTTATTAAAGTTTCTCTCACTTCCTTGAGATCTACAGAATCATCCACATCTCCGTCCACATCCATTGTCTAAAATCGCGACGCTAACATCAACTTGATTTTTTTCGAGTGTGCAACTGAAAGTTCAGCAAAGTTATTTTTTAATTCACAACCCTCCTCTTGCGTTAAATATCCAATCTTGACTGATAAAAGCACAACCAACAAGAGACTATAGAGATATAGTTTTATTAAGTCAGATCAATTGATAGAATTCACGGTGAAAGATACTAGGATACAAGGACTACAATGACAGATGCACAACTGAGGAACAATCGGATTTAATATTCTTATGCATATAATTTTAAAAGCAAAATCCAGCATTTTTTAAAATTGACTTAGTACAGATGAGATAGAATACTGAATAAACGCATTGCTATTGGTACACACTGGTACACACCGTAAAGTGGACATTCAACAATCAGCTGTGCGGTAATACCGCAATAACTGAGAATGAATTTGTGAGAAATAATAATTTGTCATGTTTCGTAAATCAATTTTTCGTTTAAAGTTTTTCAATCCACAAAGTCAGAATATGTTGTATAACTAAGAAATGTAACCACAGATGTTTAATCCAGCTAGAGAGTGAAAGAAAGACTATGTATATTGCACGTACTTTTATATACATATGGTTGCACACAAGTAAATCAAAATACTTATGCGTATACGAGGTGTATGTACGGGCATACTCATGTACATATATGTAATTCACACTGATAATCCTTAGCAGTATCACCAGTATCACTTTCAGTAGTATAGTTCAGTTGTGATAGTATCAGATGATCAGATGGTATATTGTGCGATACTGCTGGTTATTGCTGAGCGTTGCTGAGTATACTGCTGCCACCTGCAGTCAAATTGTTTCGATGACGCACAGACAGACTTATTTATTACCCCTTTAAGGGGGTACGCTAGGTCCTACTATTATCAACAAAATCCCTAGATTTACCGACGCAATCATGCGAAAATAGGTTTCAGAATTGAACAGGATTTTTTCTTTCATAAAGCGTATTTCGGACTGGGGCAGGGCTGATTTGAAAGAGGAAGGTTCAATGAAGGAAGCTCTACTCGCGGTTTCAACAAATTCGATTTACATCATATGAAAATAATGTGACAAAGTAGGAGTATGTCAGGAGTATCTGAACAAGGATTTTTGGCGTACTATGGATAATGTAGAGCAAATTTAGTTGCCTTGGCGCGTAGCAGATGGCGCTTCGAGAGAATGCTTACCCCTGATAACACAGAGGCCCGTATTCACAGTCGTGGCTGAGCCAGGAGCTCAAGCCTGACCTCTGGGAGCTGGAATTTTTGAGCTGAGCCGCGCCGTATTCACAGTCGTGGCTCAAGCCTGGATCGACGGAGCAAACGGCGTTCTGAAGCTGAGCCATTTACTGCGAGCGTGTGTGTGTGATGTAGAAGACTTCGGGTGCTGTCGGGATAGTGTCAGACGTATCAACCAATTAAATCAGAGGTTACAACGGACGAGGCTCTCTATCGTTCCCGCTTTCTCCTCAAATTCAAATATGTGTGTTAAGATTCGGTATTGTCAAAGCGTGATCGGCAGAATTAAATCTAGAACTAGCTTAATTAGAACAGGAACGAAATAAAAAACCTTCTTCAATTGAGACAATAAACAGTTTTATTAAAAGATTAGAGTTTTATTACAATATTACAGTTTTATTTCCATTCTTCGCTTGAGGCAGGAGCATCTCCTCCAAATTCCAAACGTCCATCTACGGCTGTCCATCTTCTAATGTGGATGGCATTATATCTGAAATAGAATTAGAATTACAAATACAATTAGTCTTCACAAAATTAGGACAGAGATTAATGGAGAAAAAATACATACGCTTTATGATCCTCAGATGCAGGATTGGCATCACCAAAAATGAAAGTGCTGGAAACTCAGCATCTCCCATCAGCACCCCGTCCAATTCATGTTCTAATTGTAAAAGTTCTAAGGTTTGAAATTCTGAAGACCAAAAAAGAAGTACAAATTAAAAGTTGAAATAGGTGCAAATCAGTATACAAAACATAACCTTCAACTACTTACTGTATTCCTGGTTGATCCCGAAATTTGAAGATAGACCGTTGGACACTGGAAATGGCTAAAAATGGCTAAAAACTGGACACTGGACACTACACGCTGATTGTTAAACGCTGAAAACTGGACACTGGACACTAACCACTACAGACTGGACGTCAGACATTCGACGCGGGACGTTCAAAAATTTGCTCAAGCCACCGTTTTGGCTGACTTCGGGAATCCACCCCCTCTCCAGCAAAAAATCCGGCTCAATCCTGGCTCGCTCGACTCTGAATACGGCCGCGAATAAGTCGGATTCCGTGAGCAAGAGCTTGAGCCGATGACGTCACAGGCGACTTATTTGACGACTGTGAATACGCGCGGCGCTCAAGTCATCATTTCTGGCTCTGGCTCGGCTCAATTTCGGCTCAGCCACGACTGTGAATACGGGCCAGAGACTCGATGTCGGCATAGACTCGATCCAATTCTGTGCAGAAATCTGGACATGATGTTGTAGTAGTCGTCACTCTTTGGCATGAAATCCCCGCTCGTATCCTTGGCGCCAAATTTAAAACCAATTTGTTTTATTCGTAGGGCACCGGCCCTGGCACCGGCCCTGGCCCCGCGACCTCGGGACTCCCGGCATCGACCCCGCGGCACCGGGACTCCCGGTATCGGCCCCGCGGCCCCGGGACTCCCGGTATCGGCACCGGGACTCCCGGTATCGGCCCCGGCCCTGGCACCGGCCCCGGCCCCGGCACCGGCACCGGCACCGGCCCCGGCCCCGGCCCCGGCACCGGGACTCCCGGCATCGGCCCCACGACCCCGGGACTCCCGGCATCGGCCCCGGGACTCCCGGCATCGGCCCCACGACCCCGGGACTCCCGGCATCGGCCCCACGACCCCGGGACTCCCGGCATCGGCCCCACGACCCCGGGACTCCCGGCATCGGCCCCACGACCCCGGGACTCCCGGCATCGGCCCCACGACCCCGGGACTCCCGGCATCGGCCCCACGACCCCGGGACTCCCGGCATCGGCCCCGGCCCTGGCACCGGCTCCGGCCCCGGCCCCGGTACCGGCACCGGCCCCGGCATCGGCCCCACGACCCCGGGACTCCCGGCATCGGCCCCACGGCCCCGGGACTCCCGGCATCGGCCCCGGCCCCGGCTCCGGCCCCGGTACCGGCACCGGCCCCGGCCCCGGCATCGGCCCCACGACCCCGGGACTCCCGGCATCGGCCCCACGACCCCGGGACTCCCGGCATCGGCCCCACGACCCCGGGACTCCCGGCATCGGCCCCACGGCCCCGGGACTCCCGGCATCGGCCCCACGACCCCGGGACTCCCGGCATCGGCCCCACGGCCCCGGGACTCCCGGTATCGGCCCCGGCCCCGGCCCTGGCACCGGCTCCGGCCCCGGCCCTGGCACCGGCTTCGGCCCCGGCCCCGGCACCGGCCCCGGCACCGGCACCGGCACCGGCACCGGCACCGGCCCCGGCACCGGCCCCGGTACTGGCATCGGCCCCACGACCCCGGGACTCCCGGCACCGGCCCCGGCCCCGGCATCGGCCCCACGACCCCGGGACTCCCGGCACCGGCCCCGGCCCCGGCATCGGCCCCACGACCCCGGGACTCCCGGCACCGGCCCCGGCCCCGGCATCGGCCCCACGACCCCGGGACTCCCGGGATCGGCCCCACGACCCCGGGACTCCCGGCATCGGCCCCACGACCCCGGGACTCCCGGCATCGGCCCCGGGACTCCCGGCATCGGCCCCACGACCCCGGGACTCCCGGCATCGGCCCCGGGACTCCCGGCATCGGCCCCACGGCCCCGGGACTCCCGGCATCGGCCCCGGCCCCGGCCCCGGCCCCGGCACCGGCACCGGCCCCGGCACCGGCCCCGGTACTGGCATCGGCCCCACGACCCCGGGACTCCCGGCACCGGCCCCGGCCCCGGCATCGGCCCCACGACCCTGGGACTCCCGGCACCGGCCCCGGTACCGGCACCGGCACCGGCCCCGGCCCCGGCATCGGCCCCACGACCCCGGGACTCCCGGGATCGGCCCCACGACCCCGGGACTCCCGGCATCGGCCCCACGACCCCGGGACTCCCGGCATCGGCCCCACGGCCCCGGGACTCCCGGCATCGGCCCCACGGCCCCGGGACTCCCGGCATCGGCCCCGGCCCCGGCCCCGGCCCCGGCCCTGGCACCGGCACCGGCACCGGCCCCGGCCCCGGCCCCGGCCCCGGCCCCGGCCCCGGCCCCGGCCCCGGCACCGGCCCCGGTACCGGCACCGTACACAAAGTACGAAAAGTATCCGCTTCAAGCGGGATTCAAACTCGCGTCAATGAGACATCATCATCGTGCAGAATCAAATCGGAAATTTCTAGTGGCTCCACCTCGCGTTCATTCAGCGATCAAAACCGTGACGACTTTATCGACGTGCCGCATCGAAAGTCACTAGGACTTAGCGTACCCCCTTAAACTATTTTATTTTATAGGATACAAAATACATGAAAAATATATAGTTGTAATCGGATACTAACTATTAAACATTTAAGGCGAACGTGTACGGGAAAGATAGAATTTTAACAGTATTTACCAGCGCAGTATATTGTACGCGCGCGTCCTCGTAGCAGTATCGGTCAACTTGATGAATTTTATTCATTGGTGTTGATCTGTGTTGATCAGTGTTGATAGCGGCAGATGGTAGTGGTGCAGTGGATGGTCGTCAATGGTGGTGTTTTGTGGTGTTGATTATTGTTGATGGATTGAAGGAAGCTCAACTCGATATAAAATACTAACGGTGTACCACGTGCCTGCGAAATGACCGCTAGGCTTTCAAGACTTTTCGCGACGAGGTTACTATGCGTAGCCGACAAAGGCGTACAAGTTCGACATGGTCACGTTTTGCGAGGATTGCCGCCTTCGAAGGCTCGTTCCTTACAGCAACGGCTTAATGGTACGTACTTTTATGCTTTTCGTGCACGAAAGAGTTGTGCTAATCTTTCAATTTGATTTTGTTATTGTTAGAAATCGAGGAACAGGACAAAACCAAATTGCTAAAAGTGGACATTGGCTTGCCTACTACCAATCGTAGAGTCAAGTCGGCTTGGCTCTCGGAATATCAGAAAAACCGAAAAAGCAAAGAAGCGGAAAAAAGCGCGAGGAACCGTACGCGTAAGTATAATAATAATAATAATATTAATAGCTGTAGGCCAGTCGCTTGGCTTTCAAGATGTAATTTGTACAATTTCGCATTTTTAGTTGTCGTTGATTTGCCAAGAGCTAACGAGGTCTGGCTGGAAACAGAAGGGCCACTCCACTCTAAAATAATCGCCGAACATTATGGGATTTTCAAGGATCTCTTTGGCCAAGCATATTTCCACCCTGTCGTTCCATTGGATGTCAGTTATTCCAATAGCGACGGAACGCTAGTCAAGGCATACAGGGGAAACGTCATAAAACCATGCGAGGCAGAGAAACAGCCTTCCGTTCATTTTTCTTCCAACCAACCAGAAGACACATTGTGGACGTTGATTATGACTACTCCTGATGGAAATATGACGAACCCGGATAACGAATATTGTCATTGGTTCGTTGGAAATATTAGAGGGAACACGGTAAAAGAAGGACAGCAAATCATAGATTATTTGAGACCATTTCCTCCCAGAGGAATTGGCTATTACAGATACATTTTTGTGCTCTACAAGCAAGAAAAACCTTTGGATTTCACGGAGTACAAGAGAGAAGAACCCTGTCGAAATTTGAACGAACGTGACTGGAACACATTAGAGTTTTATCGGAAGTTTCAGGACGATCTCACTCCAGCTGGCCTTGCGTTCTTTCAATCAGATTGGGATCCGTCGGTTACAGAATTTTATCATTCCGTACTCGGGACTCGGGAGCCAGTTTGCCAATATGATTTCCCGCAACCTTATATGAATAA
The DNA here is from genome assembly GCA_963989405.1 of Trypoxylon attenuatum. Taxonomy (NCBI): domain Eukaryota; kingdom Metazoa; phylum Arthropoda; class Insecta; order Hymenoptera; family Crabronidae; genus Trypoxylon; species Trypoxylon attenuatum. The sequence goes on along the minus strand of OZ022489.1, from coordinate 3,202,145 downwards.
ACAGGAGTGGTTCCCACACAGGAGGGCATTCAACACTTACCTCGATCGTTACATGGACCCGAGAGACGTGATGAAGCGTTATTTATTAGAGAAGTTAGCAACTGTACATCCGTTCAGAAGACCACCGCCGCCTTTACAATTTCCACATGCACAGCGTTTCGACGAAGAGGGCGAGCCCTCGTGGTTGAGAGTGGAAAAGAAAAAGAATCGGCTTCGATGGGGTAGAATCAATGAATTGTGAGACTATAGGAACTGCTGTAATATCGACAATGAGTGTATGCGCGCATAAGGAATTTAGCCGCAAATTAATCTTTAAATTCGGTTTGTAAATAAAGACACTTTCCCGCGAATATTTATTTTGTCAACGCCTTGACTTTGAGGAATGAGATGGATGGCGAGCTGAATACCGAAATTTACTTAATTCTTCGAGTTCCCTCGTTAATCGAGTTTTGCCTGACTTTCCACAACTTGCTTGCTGCGGATCTTGATTTCAGCGCGGGTCGGTACAAGCGAGTCGGCCAGTTCCGCTTCGACGAACAGTCCTATACGGAATAATTATCGGAATATATTTATCGCTAATCTCCTAATTTCGAGAAATGTACGTAAAAGTAGTCGTTACCCGTGGTTAAATCGGTGCCTGTTTGGCCGAAGGCCAATTTAGATTGACATTCCGCAACATAGCTTCGATACAAATCTTTCGCTTTTTGTTCCTTTTCAGGTTCCAGATCAAAGTTGCTCATTCCAAATAAGGCGCCTACGTTACGACTGATCTCACTAAGCAAATTTAAGCCTGGAGCGGAAGAGCAATGTAGTAATCTGGTGTGTTAGTAATTAGTAGTAGCAGTAATGTTAAATTCAACGTATCCCATTCACCTTCAGTTTCGACTTTCTCAATAGCCGGCGTCTTTTCCACATCGGTGATAGTGGTAACGCTCGATTCCTCTCGTATCTTCGATTTGCCCGATCTACCTCCACTTCTCTTCATTGAAATCAACATACTCAACATGTTCCGTAATGCTGCCTTTATTTCCAAAAGTAGTTCTCCATTCTCTTTTCTGGCAAGTTGCTTCTCAAGTGCTTGTTTACGCAGAACGTCAATTTGATCAAGGAGTACTTGTATTTCGGTCCGAAACCTGCCAGATTTACGATTCGTACAATTCGATTTGGATAATTAGTAAGATAGGAGGAATTCACCGTTCGTTGGTTGTTATTAACGCGCGTAGTACGTTCGATAGAGTAGAAAGATCTTCGGTGCGCTTATTCAAACAGATTTCACGCTTTTTGGCACTTTGCTGGAACTGAGCGTACATTCGTGTCCGTTGTTTCGCTTGGTCTTCGAGTCTAATCGTAAAAAGCGGGGTAACGAGATTGGTAGGTATTGAATAAAAAAAACGGGTGGATGAATATATTGCTTATTGCTTATACCTCTTGAATAACTCGAGGTAAGACCGAGATAAAAAGGATGCCTTGACATTTTCAAAGGTTTCTTCCAACGAAGCAATTTCCTTGTTCAAATTCCGAATACTTGCATTCGTCAGTCGTTCCGCCCTTTCATTGGGCAAGAGATGAAGGGTACTCTACGGGATAGGCGGAACAAAGCCTAAATAGTAAGCAGATGGATGTGTATTTCTTTATGTATTTCTTTACAGGAGTCGGAATATCGGATTCGTCCAGATTCGCCTTACTTCGGTACGCGTGAGCGATCGAACGTATTCCCAAAGATCTTCGACTTGGGTTCGAACGATAACCAGGGTACGTTCTCTTTCCTTGATGGCCTTCCAAACGCGTTCAGCCATTTGCCGATATTGAATCGCGGTATCGTCCGCAGTTTCCGCGGCAAGTTGTCCCATCATCGTTGCCTTTAATATTATTGCACATTGCCAGCCTTTCTCGTTCTTTAGTTCGTTAACGAGTGCTTCGTGGCGTATGTAATCCTGTAGACATAGAATATATAGGAATATATATAGAAATGTACATGGGATGATTCGGCTCTCAGGACATACCTCTTTTAGGATGGTTAACATTTGAACGTATGTTGTGCGTATTGCTTTTGCTGCGTTTTGTTTAGCCATTGATCGTTGGTATTTTGTGACAAGACTCTGTTTCGCACGATCGTCCGACGTATCCACAGTCTCCTTCAATTCGTTTTCTACTCTCGTTAATTCGGCCCATTTGAACTGTATCGAAAAATGGACTTAGAGGAAGAGTCAATTATGGATTTATTATTGGCATGCGTTTTAGCAGGCTGTACTTGTAGTTTCAAACATTCGTTGATCTTCTTTCCTTTTTCGTATCGGAGCCGGTCTATCTTACGATAGAGCAAACAGTTTTCTCGATGCAAAGAATCAGAAATGTCCTGCGCGAAAATCGTTTTACTTACTTAGTTACCTTGTCGATAATAATAATCGGCTGATACCTGAATTACCGAAGAAACCGCGAACTACCTCGGGTCCGCGGCGGCGGAATTTTAATCTCAAATCCTTAAAACGCTGTAATTCACCAGGCGCTTCATAACGAGTTTCGCTAGTTACGATAAGTTGCCGAAATTGTTTCACTTCCAATCGCAACGAAGCCAGTTGTCGCAATGTTCTCTTCTTGAGATTTGCCATTTGGCTCGACCTGAAAATCTTCTCACGGGCTGTGGATTTACGGAGAAAACTGACTGAATAATTTCCATATAGATTAGAATCTACATTTTCGAAGTTGATGCCGACCGTGCAACTGCAAAATGCCGCGATATTGGCCCAATTTGTCCTTGTTTCTCCATTGTGGACCGCGAACCTCATTGGATTCTCCATTCGTAGTAGATACAAGAACCATTGCTAACTGTACAAAGCGATCAGGAGTCTTCCGTTTTCTATTTTCTCTTTTCGTCTTTCTTTCTCATGAGTTATCTCAATGCGCGTATAGTTGAATTTGATCGGTTTGATTGTACGGAAATATAATTCGCATGTTTGCTCTTGACAGTTTTTCGCGGACGCCAAAGAAACACTTGTTTCAGTGGTGAGCGCAGGTGCACGTGGGATCGATCTAATCAATTCGATCAATCGATCAGACAAACTACAACAGGCAGTGACGATAGCGGTTTGATCAAGGGACAGTAAGTTCGAGTGTATTAGAGAATAACGGAATTTTATTTTAGGTATAAACACCTGCGCGCGTGCGGCCGCGTGCAAGTACATATGTGTATCCGTATGTCTCTGTGTATACATATGTATGTCCGCATCTACACGAATGCACATAATAAATACACCCTTGCATTTTCATTTGCATTCGCATTTGTATCTCTGCACGATGGCACGAAGGCAACTTTGCCAGCGGATTTTCGTGTATTCAATATACATAGGCATGTACGCGAAATTATCTCTAATCATCAGTGAATTTGTCGGGTATCGATTGCTGTTTGCTGTTGTTCGTTTCATACTTGTTAGTTTTTGTTTCTTCCGCTACGAAATGTAAAACTGGGTAATTGTATTGGGATAATAGAATCAGCACGCTTGTCGCACAACGCGACCTTCTCGATGGAAGCGTCTTGATATGTATCCAATCGAACGAGATTGCGCGATGGGACTTATTGCATCGGGAAAAGGAGGAAGTGATCGTTGTGTAAATTGTCAGGGTGTTAGCTGGTGCCAGTATGTATGCATGTCTACCCAGTTACGATCGGACGACTCTTTCAATATTGAATGGTAGTGGTTAAACGTCTTTGTAAGAACGACAGGGGGGTGGTGGTGCGCTCCAGATACCGTTTTCTCGACATGTAGGCTTTTTCACGGGTTCGAGAGGAGTTACGTATCCAGGAGAACAAGTTACCTAAGTACATAAAAGTTGATGAGGAAATGGAGAAGCATAATAGGAAAAAGGGAGAATAGGGAATTATTGTATAAATTTGTTCCATTTCTTACCTGTATGTTGTCACCCGGTTTGTACCAGAATTTCAGGGGTGCGATTCGTCCGTGGGGTGGGTCTCCCGGATATGGACACCTGACCTTACCTGTAATGTATAGCCGGATGTTGTTAAGTACGGAAAAAGATATTGTGTGGCGTTCGCTCAGGACGATAATGTCTTTTGTCAAGAAGCTTACAAACGGGTGATTGATGAGACCACGTTCCATTCTCTGTACAGATTACCGAGGCTTCTCCAAGAAGTTGATGTCCAGGCGAACAAGCAAATCTGACCAATGCACCGACTTTATAGATTCGTTCGCGGCTTTGTCGCCGGTTCGAAGAGTGCCGATGTGTTTGCTCGACGATGCGTCCGCTTCTCGGTGTCCTTGGTGGAGGGCAGGTGATCTCTGTGAATTTTCATCGAATCAAAGTAGATCAGATCGAATTGGAATCGTCGCAATCACCAGACAAAATAAATGGCAAATGGTAACTCACCGGAACAAGTGGGTATTTCTCCGCTCCAAACACCATCGGCATTGCACTCGACGCTTTGCGAGCCTATCAGTTTGTGACCCCACATGCAAGCGAATACCGCCCTGCCACCGAAGGTATTGTTGTACTCGAGGAGTTGCAGCCAGGCATCGTCTTCCGATGCGCCAAGTCGCGGGCATTCGATTGTCTCGCATTGCGGCACATCGGCTGACCATTTTCCTGGATGCAAAGACAACAGGGGAATGTTAAAGGCGGGGGGAAGGGTTATGTATTAGAGAATAATATCAACATCAGTACATATAATTTATGTACCATTGTATTGGCACGTGATACCCGTTGCACCTTCGAGCCTATAGCCAGTTGGGCATTCGAATATCGCGGCATGACCCATTCGTGCACCCTCGATCTTTCCAGTCAAAGGGGGTGGAAGCGGGCCGAGTGTCGGACATTGAACATCTGCAATGCGTTAGAAGAAGGAGGTATAACAGTAAAGTAAAGGTACAACATAGAAGTGAGTTGTGATCTTCATGTTTCCTTGGTTGAGGAGAACGAACGACAAAGACAAAAATTTTATAGGTCAAATGTATTGACTCGATTCTTACCTACTATGCGCACACGAATGGAATTGGTAAAGCCGCGCGGTGTTGTACAAGTGTAAACCCCAGAGTCGTGGGACTTGGCGTAGTATATCGATAAACGATACTTCCATTCTCGTTCTCGTGCAGCAATTGCCCAGCCTAGAGAATAGAGGATGCAAGTTGCCTGGTTGCAATAATTGTCAGTTTATACGTATTGTATATACTAGGTAAGTAAAGATCCTCTGACCCGTTAAATACTGGCGAGAGGTCGAAGTCCAGGTCCATTCAGGATTCCCGAGACGTCGGGCAAACAAGCATTCCAAATGAAGTATGCTACCTGGGAAGACCGCGAGCGTACCGGTTGGTTCGACAGCTGCTGAACCGGCTGGCAATCCAAATACAATCGTGGGAGGTACATCCTCTGATTTTCCTCAAACAAATGGAGGAGAAGCGTAATTAATGAGGAATGAAGAAATTGATGAAAGTTGCATTGTTTGCAAATTGCGTTCGCTGATCTCACCAGTATAATTGGATATTGCCGTTGTTGGCACGCAAGAGGGTAACTTTCCGTTCCAGGTGGTATTCCGACAATGCAGCTGAGAGTCGCCGATCAATTTGTATTTGCCCAATTCTCGACACCTGACAGTAACGCGTTCACCGTGTGCAACCGTTATTTTATCGACCTGTAACGAGCATCAAAAATATATTTTCTTGTTTTAGGAACTTTTAGCTCGCTTCCCGATGATACACGAGTAAATAGTATTCTGTCGGGGTCGTTTAATCGTTTAAATTGTAGATATCTTGTGGTTCTCGATAACTCACAGATATTGTGATGTTCCTGTAAGTTACGATCAAAAGGGGATGTAGTCCTTCCAATCTGCAGCTCTGCAGGAAACCTTCGGTCGCATCTGGAAAGAAACTGTTCTCAGATTAGGCTCGGGGACTGGTCTCCTGGGAGTTGAGGCTGGGTGCAAATCGCGTGTCTGTTAACGAACAATTTCTTTTTTTTCTGTTTCTTTCTTATTTCTCCCTCGTTTTTCTTTCCTTTTTGCTACCAAAATCGGGGCATTCTCTATCATCTTTTTAAATTCTGCAATCGATGAGCAGTCTAGGCCGTTTAGGAGAAAGATTTGCGATAAAGAAGACTGGTTAGAAACCAGTCACGTGGCAGTCGCGTGTGTTGTGTGCAACCATGTACACATATGTAGAATATCGATTTGGTTTTACTCGAAAAGTAGATAACTTTCGGAGAGCCCAATGTACTTTAAGAAATAGAACCAGAACGAGATGGCTAATCGCGACTAGGTGTAGATAATATGTGTTAGGAAGGGGTAAGGGTATATATCATGGGGCGGAGGAATTGTCGTTGGAACGTACTCGTTAGAATCGAGCGATTCGTGACGATGCGATTTGGGCGTGTCACTAAGAATAAAAGCGTATGTAAAGAAAGTATGGATAGTTAGGTATACACTAAACAGTAAACGTAAATTGTAGTAAAGAGGAAAATTGATCGAATGACTGATTGAGGGTGTCTAAAACGAATTGGTTTTGTTTTTGACGCACCTAACGGGGTTCTAGTCGCAGCGAAACCAGTGGCGAATAGAAGACCGAGGATGGCCGCCCAGGCTGTACCAGGCGCCTTCTGGCGATAAGCTGATGATTTTCCTTCTTTTTCGCTTCCTGGTGACATGGTGCTCTTCCTTTCTGGGCATTAATGTACAGAACCGTAGCCGAGGCGAGGCGAGGCGAGCCAAGGAGGGTGTCGCAACGGTACGAAATACGGCGAAATTCGGGAAAGGAAGACGCGTTAGAATACTTCGCGAAGTTGAATGATGCGTGATACGTTCGTTCGTTTACTCTCTGCAAAGGTTGCACAGGCTGAAGAGCCTGCACACCCTGCAAACCCTACACTCCTTGCACTCATTCTCAAGGTGATATCTTTGATGATTGCTTTTGGTGGAGTGCATCCGCACGAGAATATTCAAAAAGAATTCGAAGAGAATACGTATGCACTGTTCACGAAGAAAGGGTAGTTAGCCAACCAGCAAGCCAGCCAGACAGTTAGCCAGCCCGTTAGTCAGCCGAACAGAGGATCAGTAGTGATCAGCACAAAACGTAATAACACACACGGTCACGGGGTTGTCCTCCATGGCGAAGCATTGGTGGCTTATCGTTGAATGACGCGCGAGCCGAGAAGGCAGCAAATAGGTAAGGAATCTTGTGGCGGCAGTGGCGGCGGCTGCTGGTTGAGTAGCGTCAACCGCATTGCGCGAATGAGCCTGAAGAGGAATCGGCGTGTCAGAAAGTGTTTGGAGAGTAGAGAATGATAGAATAATACTGTGCGACGGAGTACAAGCGAAGACTAATGGAAGGCGGAAAGCCGGCCAGAGTGATGGCAATCCGGTGGGTGGATGAGGGTGGGTGGCTAGGTAGCAGCCATTCGTCCTCCCTCTGAAGCAACGCAACGCAACCCAACGTATCGGTCGAAGAAACGCGCAGGGGCGCAGGGGCGCAGACTCGGTTGGCGCCTATCTCTGATGGTGTATGTTAGTGTGCCTGTTAGTTCGTAGTCTGATTCGCTTAATTCGTATTGTCCTCTATTGCATTATGGGCGGAAAATAGAAAAAAAATAGTAGGTCGAGTAGTCCTAAGAGATTGCTTGATTCGAAATTGAAAGGCCGCATTTCATGCAATATTGGGTGATGGTGGTTAACAATATTAGAGCCTTCTTAGGTAGATTTAAGATTATACTATATTTTGTTAAATAAGTAAATGTTAACATATGCTGTAATATTCAATATAAAATTAAAATGAGTTTATTAATTAAAATGAATTTATAAATGTCTAAACTTTCACGTGGCAATGAACTTCGACAATGGTTTTGGTCTCTTCATTGTAGGTCGAGTAAAGTGGTACCAGTCATGAATGGTCAGACACGGCCGATCATGATCCGACAGCGAAAGTGTTTCGTCATCCGTAAAATAGGATGAAATTCCACCGTGATTTCGCGAATCTATCGGATTCGCAGAATTAACAATGCACCAATCAGGCGGAAATGCTGAATATAAAGGAAGGACAATGGTCTTTGAGTCAAACTACATCCGGCATTTGTCAGCGACGTTTCTGTTGATCGGAGTAACTTATAAACTACGTTTCAAGAGCTAACGATAGCAAACTTCAAAGTATGGTAAGTCATTTGACTCTTTGTTAAAATTCGTTGTTTTACTGTGACATTAATTTTTACGACACTCGACACTTATCTATATTAGTGCCAAGCGTAATTTTCCATTAAATCACAATGAATAATAAAGAACTTTATTTCGTAGGAGATCACAATCTGGCTATTTTTCGTTCTCTTGAACGGACTTGTGAACACCGGAATTTGCGCTAATGAGCAGTGAGTACCACCGTTTCTGCGTTATTAAACTAACCATATTACAAGAGCTGCCAAAATTACGTACCAGTAGATAAAAGAATAAAGGCGCGAAGCTGTATACTTTCATGTTGCAAGAACATCTACTAATCTTAGAGTAATTTATGCTGCTAAAATACTTACCTTGAAAATTATCATTTTCCTTCTTCGTAGTGTGCACTTCAAGATTCATGTCCCAGCGATCACGAAACATCAGATCCATACAAAAACTGTTTTTATCCACGTGCCGAAGCTTACTCCAAAAAAGAAAATTCCGAAGCCGAAACAATTGCAGAAAATTCATCGTTTAAAAGAAGAAAACGAAAATTGGAATTCCTGGAGTAGCTACGATCATCGGGAAAATAAATATACACACGATAAGAATCATTTTGAAGATCACGCAGGGAAAAGTGGTCACTATGGTTCCAAGAAAGCGGAGCGTGCAAATTTTCGTAATTATTCTCCAAGTGTCACGGCTGACAAAGGACATTCACACGGAGGATTACACAAATTCACTTTCAACCATAATTATAGTGATAATCTTAGGGGAGAGCGACAGAAATTTCCCACAGATAAGGATTATACCGAATCTTATTTTCCTGAATCAAACTCCTATAATGAACAGTCTCATAATAACGCTGATAATGAGAACCGTGAAATAGACAAGAGAAGAAAGACAGGATATTCCGGTACACCTCAATATGCGGTTCGTGAGAATATCGAGTACACACATTCCAATGACGTCAATCCATACGACTACAAATACGAAAAGGGTTATAGAAAAGGATCATCCAGCCAGACAGATCATCTGATTGAGGATCATTCGAATCGCTTTGAAGATACTAATCACGAGGAAGAAAATGAATCAGAAGAGTCTTATGATAATACGAATGCTATTCGAACACATACTGGAAGATACCTTGTCGATGACACAGAATACGAAAATCACAAAAATCAAGATAGTAATAATTATCGAATTGCTCGAAAATAAAAATAGTAACTTTAAAACAGTGCGTTAAAGATTCGTAGCATTTACATTTTTATACTTTAGATTTTAAGAAGATTGTTATGCGTAAATTTGACAATATCCCTTGCCATTGTTTGTAAAACTTGTTGGTGAGAGTGTTAATGAAACAATCTTAATGCAAGATACCTAAGAATGCATGGTTTCATTTACACAGGAAATAAATAAAGGAACAATATATTCAGGTACACGCAATTTATTATTGACAGCGGCGTGAAACAATATACAATCGCTGTATCCCAACGCGGGTATAGTGAGAACAATAACAGTATTAAAGAATAAAAAACTTTGCAACAATATTTACACATCACTACGAATGATGTACCGATAGATCAACAAGAGACTAGGATGAGAGGTAAAGATAGGGTGATTAGGTTGACTTGTCTACGAGCTAGGTACCCTTACCTACAGCACACCCCAGGAAACACTCATCATAGTATGTATCTAATTGTAAGAAAAGTTCTTCTTACAATTTCGCCACTTACTTCTAACGAAATCTACGCATATCGTGCATGGGGGTGCTACTTCTAACTCCTTGAAACTTCACGAAAGTCGTTGCGTGTCATTTGCAGTTATCATCATCATATAGAATCAACACTTACAATTAGAATTCTTTCCTATTCGTATTTAGTTTGATTAATTCGCTAAGTCTCTGTGACGCTAATCAATGCTCGATTCAGGCGTCGATCCTTCCAAAAACTGAAGATCATTGTGTCATGTCACACCTTCCACCTTCCGTCAACCTCTATTGCAATATAAAAACAACGCACGTCCAGTTCGTCAGGAACAACTCTCTAGTCCACTTGTGCTGTTACGCTTCTTGCGAAATGGCAAAATCACAAACTAGTTAGTATGGAATGTCGCACTCTATTGCGAATGCTTGCGGAATCTATGGATGTTGATGCATAAGATTCCGGAAGCACAATCGAAATGAGTGAATTTTCATTTGTGTCAAAATAATTTTCCAGTAGACAATCTAACACTCTGTATCGTCTTGATCTATTTTTCATGTTGTTCCAGTATCGTATGTTAATCGTTCAACGTAATTTTACCAGTCGTTCGTCTAATCCGTCAGTCGTGCTTATGCATTCAGAGTTATAATTATCATTTTAATTAACGAGTCTCAGAATCGTCTCTTTGAGTATAGGAGGTTGTGGCTAAAATTGGTTGACAAATATTGACACTGTTTGTACAAATTCGAGCATTAACTAGGACATCCGACAATGTCCCATTCTCTTGCATATTTTATACAAGACTTTCCAATCGTGAAACAGAGACTTACTATGTGATTTGGATCGAAGCCAATGATTATTATGATTGTAAGATGCTGCGGACACCAACGACCACACGATTCTTTCAACGACTGGCCCAGTCTTCGTGGCCACCGCCTCCAAATCCACCACCTCCATATCCGCCACCTCCATATCCTCCTCCATATCCACCACCGCCGCCGAAATCGTGTCCGCCGCTAATTCCACCTCCACCTCCGATTCCGCTCAATTCGTGTCCACCACCTCCACCTCCACCGCTGTACTCGATGTGACCACCTCCAATGTCACCACCACCGCCGCCGAAATCGTGGCCACCGCTGTAGCCACCGAAATCGTGACCACCTCCACCTCCACCTCCGCCAAAACCACCTCCGTGGCCGCCAGCGTCAATCGGATGACCAACTGTGTAGCCTAAGACTTCGTATTTGTCGCCACCGCCACCTCCATGGTGGATGTGTTTGGTGATCGTATGAGTGTGATGGATGTGCTTGATCTTATAGGGCACGTGGATCACTACATGATGACTGAAAAAGGTACAATTGAATTAGTTCGTTGATCGATAACCTTGTGTATTTGTTTGGTGAATTATACATAAGGTATAAGATCAAGGAAGAATAAAAATTAATTATAATGCCTTTTGCAATCTTTTTGATCCGAGAGTGTTCCGCAGAAAATGATTGAATGGCTAGGATTATATTGGAAAGTGAACGTCCAGTTTGAAAGTTTGTGGTGGATTAGCGCCCGGGAGAAAGATTTGAACCTTATCGGTTTGGAGGATCAATCGTAAAAGTCTCTCATTAGGAACGAACTAACTCGTTAATATGTGGGCGTGTCTATGTGATAAGTATCAGTTCGTCATAGTAATGATTATCCGTTTGACGCATTCTATGCGACTTTCTTTCCGGGATCACTGATCGATTAAAGCACATGGAACAGTCTATGATTTTCGCGATAATTTAGTAGCATTATTCGGATTCGTGGTAAGGTACTGGAACACCTCATGCCGTTGGAAAATTGACCGTGAAGTTAGCATTGAAAACCAAGGAAGTGTCACGGTCACTTAAACACTGAAATTTACAACCTCTATAACTCGCGATTATTTTGCGCCATCAAATTCCTAATCTTTGCAATCTTAAGCTAATTGAAAAGAATATCAATTTCAACTTACTGTCCACCTCCACCGCCAGCACAGGCCAAGTTTAAAAGCGTAGCTGCTACGAATACAATCGGCTGAAAATAAGTTTTTAATTACAATTGATACACGATCATTGAATAGTTTTAATTCACCTGCAGTTTATAATGCATACCACAGGATTCTCGATACGTGAAACAATTTGACACTTAGCTTGTGGCACTTTCTACCTAACTAGCAAGTGGTTATTTTCACCAATCAAAATAAATAACTAGGAGGACTAATAATAAGTTAAAACCTATCGTTTGTAAATATAATATCCGCACAAGGACAGAATACACTAAATCACTGTTTATAGCACTCACAAAATTATACGGACATGAAAAAAAGTTCTAAATTATAAACTTGAATTTAATAAAAGATAATCGAACTTGGATTGATGTTACGAGACTTACCAATAAACTGGTCATGATGCAAGGTAGTAAAGGGCCTCGCCCCTTGTCCAGGTTCGTCCCAAATAAGAGAGAATCCCAAGGGAGACACTATCCGGCGAGTATCAACTCAAAGAGGAAGAGAGCTCTTCGCTTCCGTACCGCGGCGAGCTCGGTGTAACTGCCGGGCGGTTTAAGCCTTGGTTTTGATCTGGCGACTACCCTGCGGATGCGTGCTGCTTTTATAGAGGTAGGCGATTCGAGTGCGGATAAGAATGAAAGGGAGTCTTTTGCACCCGTGCTGTACCGCGCACGTGAAAGGAACCGGCTAATAGCGTAGACGTGGCAAAAAGCGGAGGACCAGTGGACCCCTCCCCAACTGGCAATAGTGCCTGGGACTGTCTCTACCCTTCACCTCAACACACCTCTCAGCTATACACGTTCTAGAGCGTCTACTTACACTTGCCCCGCTGCTCGTTTCCTCTTTTTCATTCGCGACGCTGATTCCCCGGGCTCTCGTCTTTTTAATGAAAGCCGGACGTGGCGGGTGAACGGCCAAGATCAAGATCACCGTCATTCGTAATACGAGGTGGGTGCTCTCCACGATCGTTTCACTTGCCTTTCCGCCCTGGGAACTGCTGGATTATTGGTCGCCTCTTACTGTTTGATGCATCCTTTACTCTTTTCTCCTTTTTCCTTATTTCTACTTTTTACTTTCTATGGCGAAATAAGTTAGCTTAACTCGTTGTATGCGGTTAAGGATGAAAGGAAATGAACTCAAAGGATGACTCGTGTTTGTTGAACTGATAGAACCCTGTTCTACTCTCTAGATATCGTTACGTCGATCTTTCCTTTTGTTCGTGAATTACAAGTTGGCCGAAACCGATATGAGTATGTATTAGGAAGAGGCAGGAATCAGGAAATACAGCGGAGGATTAAGAGTGTGTTTATATGTTACACAGATGGGCGTGACATCGAAGGAGGAACTGGTCAGTGAACTTGTTGATATCATAATGTAATTGCTCCTTACAGCGATTTCTAGTGATTGCAGTCGCCGTTTCACCTGTTCACCATAATTGCGGCATGCGATATGTTCGCAGACCACGCAGTCCAAAGAAAAACTTCCGGAAGCTGCAACATTCAGTTGAAAATGCTCTTAGAAATTTCCAACTTTTTACTTTGCCCTTAATGGTTTGTAGCATTATGCGCTTTTACGCGGCATCAGAAAAATTCTTCTATCAAGTTGCTACTTTTGTTTTTTCTTGCAACTACTCTTACAACCGGAGATTCATTCAGGATTGTTGTAGTATTACTTTCACTAATTGCTTTCCCATATATTGGAAATTTCGTTTTCGGAATCTGCGATTCATAATGTAGCAGCGGATTTTTAATGAGTTGTAGATTCGTCGTAATTAATCCGGATGTACCCTCCTCGATCGTGATCGCTTTCAAAAGATTTGCATAATACGCTGAGGATGCTTTCAAATTAATTATTTTATCATTTATCACAGAGTCGGATCTGTGCATTTGGTATCAAGATCGTTCGACGGCTACAACCACAAAGAAAGTGTTAAACTTGATCGAAACGATGCTGTGCTCGGGATTAATGGAAATTAATGAAAGTCCGATGGATAAATATATTTCCTGGTTATCTCCCACCGCGATGCGAACTAATGAATTAAATTATTTTTTACTGGGTATATATGCAGTTGGATTGAAGTTTTCGCTTCCACATTGATCTCTACCCGTGATCGCGTGTGTCGGATAGGCGTACCATAAAGAAACAGTGATCCATTCGTCTAATGGGAATCAAAATAGAAACCCGAAAGATTTACTTTCTTTCGTTTCCCATGCTCACAGTGAAGCGACTATAATTTGCTTGCGGCTGACGTATTCTATTACACCTTTCTACCGAGACTTTTTGCGATGACACCTAGAAACCCCAACGGCCCATATTCCCATGAATCAATAGACCGATCGTCATGAACGTCGTATTCAAGGTGTCAAGTGTATCTGGTACACCGTGTTTTCCAAAAGGAAGAAAGAAAAAGACAAATCCTGCTTGTTAAGTAAAAGTTCGACTATGTTACATTACAGCCTATAATGTTACCAACTTTACCCGCAGACAAACGTAGTAGAAAACGGTAGCATTTTGCTTTCTACTGTGGCTTAGCTTGTACCATTACACCTGCTTGGATCGCGATGACACCTAGAAAACTGTCCCACTGAGGATAAACACATTCGCGAGAAAATAGGGCCACCCAGTAAGGTCAGATTTCAAATAAGTTTCGCTTATCAGTTTCACACCAGTCCATTCAAGAACGAACTTGACTCTTAGTAGGCTCTACTTTGGAAGATGCATTCAAGAAACTTTATCCTCAGCTCGCGTAAATCGATATTCCAGGATGAATCTTATGGGATCGTATGAATCGATCTAGAGCGCACATTTGTCAAGAGAAAGGGAAACCGAAATAACTGTATCTCGTAGACAGACTCTCCAAGTAGAAGGGCATTGGATTATGTACACACGCTCGCAGGACAGTAGTATAGGGAGGAGCGTTGCCAGCCGGGCGAAAACTAAAAGGAACAAACGGGCGTACCGCGCCTCGCGTGCGCACTATCCTTTTCCTTACGGATCGCGGGACCGTGACAGTGAACTCTCTACTGCTGGAATTCCATTCGAGCGACTGTATACATGCTACATCACATTCGCAGGATCGCCGTGTACAACTGGCGAGCTCTATTTCATCGACCGCACTACTACTTAATTACTGCAATCCGCGTGCTACTGGGAAAAATGGAATTCTAACTTTGTAGAAATTTGAAAGTATTTCTCTTACTGATACTGGAGATCTGTTAATGGGTCGGTTTGATTGATGTGTCTATTCTTTATTTAGTGGATGGTAATATGAAGAGTAACGATCTATAATATTATCTGTACTGGAAATGCAAAGTGTGATATTTATTAATGACACGTTACAGAAAATTATATTTAACGTTCGATCGATATAGTTCTTGGATTTAATATAATCGGATTTAATTGGCTCTAACATTATCGACGTCTAGATCTGATATTATTATTAGCTACTTTGTTAAACTCTTCTGACTAAATTTTCTACTTTCGAGTATCATCCAAGAAGAATGATACGCAAGATAAATAATCTTTCATCTCACAATTAGACAAGGCATAAAATTTATGTGAACAATGAATCTGAAATCACCTTTCCAATCTAAAATTTTCTAGCAAATAGTGAAGAATCGTTCGAGGCACTGAATCGCTTTTCTTAAATTACAAAATAGACCGGTTGTTAAGAACAATTTGTGTCGCAGATGCAAGCGTCAATGTCAGACTGATTGATATCAAGTGTGAGCAAACATCTACTCGAGAGTGTGCGAACAAGTTTTTCTAAGTACAGGTCTCGGCAACAAAGCGCTGTCCTAAATAAATTACTTGATCGTGACATTGAAGGAAAAAAGATCAGGGAGGATAGAAGGAGCAAGGAAAACTCGACTCCATCGATGGACTTAGAAAGTGACTATAGTCTCACATGGACCTTAAGTGTATACTGCACGCGAAATATCAACATTTTTCCCTTCTCCAAGATATGTACATGGTAGATCCTAATTCGAAACTATAGTATGTGCAGTATATGTATGTACTTGGCCGTGTTATCCTTATCGTCCACTATCACGCAGCATCAGCTACCCATGAAAACAAAGCGTCTAAAATATAATCTATAAGAGCATGCTAGAGCCCCAACCGTGAAACGCTGGCTCAGCTACAATTTTATTAACCCGTCGTTGAAAAACAAAAGGCCGATCGAGTTAATGACCTTGGCTACGAGACTTTCACTCTCAAAGTGCGGCCAGACACCGCTCCTTTCAAAATGCAAGGAACCAATACACTTCGAGAGGGATGCCAGCTTTCCCAGACCAACCATCCTTTTTTTAAATCGTGAATCAGAATGTCGAAAGACGAACCGTATCTCGTATACACAGGAAAGTCTGCCTCGTGAATGATTGAATTAAAGTATGTTTTTTTTTTTGCGCCAGAGAACACGTGGTCGCCTATTGTGTGAAAGGATTCACGTGTATGTGGACCGTAACGATAAGCTAGGCATATTCTCATAAGTGAAATTCTTCTGGTTAATCGTTGGAGTGCGGGAAGAAGAATTTCCGAAACATATTTCACTCATACTGAAGAATTCTGATCCCACGCAATCTCAAATGGAATTTTTTCCTGGAATTGCAATAATTCCAACGAAAGTGAACCATGCGTAAAAGTACAAGAAATTATCTAGATCATTGTTTTCCTTATATTTCGATCGAGATCTTGTGGTGAAGTTGGCAAGTTGAAGTTTTTGCGAACAAGGTGACAAGAAGCATAGCGTGAAATAGTTAAGAAAAACCTTGTGAATTCGAGGGATAAGCAAATTCGGAAGACTTTCACGATCAATTGAAGCAAAAAGGAAGCTGTTTACCGGTGCTCTCGAAATCTGCCAAAAGACTCATTGCGAGTGGTTATAGTTGCTCGTCAACGAAGAAAATGTAGAGCGAGAGATTTGTAGCCGGTACGAGGATTCGATTCTTGTTAATCGTCTTTTGGAAAGCTCGTCTGGTACCTAATCCACCTGCGAGAGCGATATCGAGCTTGCGTCTTAAGATTGGTATGTAAAATAGGCAAAAAAGGGCAGCGGATATTAAATGAGATGGATTAAATTCAACGAACTTAATCTTATATCCTTTTCTCTATTTACACTAAATCTTTTTCTTCTATTACAACTTTCATTGATGATAATTGATAACGACGAAACATATTAAACACGGAAAACATGCATATTGAAATTCCAACTTTCTTTCTTGATTAAAAGTAGTCAATGCTCTAAGAATAGCGATATAAAATTGAAGATAAGTAGCTAATTGTAAATTTCCGTAGTTTCACTGTCTCGAAAAAAAAATCAACATCCTATGCTCGCATTTATGTTCAAAATTTCCACTGATGATTAGATCCGTAGTGAAAACGGATCTCAATTCATACCAATTTTCCCTATACGGAAGAGAATTCGTGTAGCTTGCACCTGTCAGTGCCATCGTCTTTTTACTCTCACCCTTGATTGCAGCAGTACATTACAATTGTCTTTCGGTGAGAATACCAAAGAGGTGCGTCGGCGTGTTGCCCGCAATGGTGTGGCCGTGATAGTATTAGGAGTGGTAACTAGTACCATAGAAGAAAGTGTCGATTTCCCCCGAAACAAAAATGCAGCTGAGCGACTATTCGCTTACTGGCCGTTAGGGTATCGACTGGGCGACAGTGGGTCATGCCCACCATCGGTGGATTTCCACCGTTGTGAGAAGAGAAGAGCACCACCATCCACGCGGATGGTGGTGCTCCACCTTGTATTCCTACGGTGATCAAGGTTCCGGTGGGAGGCAGAACCCTCCATCGCCGCGAGATATGCTCTTTTTATCTTGTATAAAAGCGAACGCTTCGGCCTCTGCTGCCCGCAATAGATCTGGATCGGTCGCGCGGCACCACACGAGGATACGAGCTCTGATAGAACAGAGAGACTGGTGCGTTGCTCCACGCTGCACCTGTTACTCATTCTGCGCTTTTGTCATCCTTTGGGATAATCCTTCCTGTTTTCGACCTTCGGAGGATACTCAAGGCTCGACAGCATGCGGTTCGCGGTAAGTGTTTTTATCCAATTACTCTTCTTCGCGCGAATAGTTTAATCAGGTTATTTACGATCTTGTATTTACTATTTTCACGTGGATATTTCTGAATTGCAAAATAATAAAGTATCAGGGTTTTTTGAATCCATTTCTACAGAAATCTGAATCGTAATATACAAGTAAGTTATTTTTTTTATTTTTCACTTTCAATAGTTTAAATATATTTATGTGATAATCAAAGTGAGATTTTATCGGTTAGTCATTAATTACGCTTATAATCGTCTGCAAAGATTATCTTGTACAGATTCGTAAGATAAGTGAATGCTTCCAACAGCGAACTATGAACAGCAGGGTGATTATAGGAACATATTTCATGGATAGGCATTTATGCTGATGAAATCGTAGCTACTAGTAACAATTATTGCGGTTTACCAGAGACGAGGGTGCTAATTTAATATTAATATCTGTAGGCTCTCTGCATTCTGCTGCTGGCGATCAGTGAGCCTCTCCTTAGTTCCGCGTAAGTACAGACTACCATCCTGGAACGACCGCTAACAATCCGTATCCAATTTGCCGAACACGCTTCGTTTACAAACTACCTCCTTGCCCACTGATTTCCCTCTCTCGTTCACCACCACTCAAACCTGTCACTTTTCCATGAAACGAATCCGACCTTCTTCGAAATGAAGTTTCTTCCAGCCACTGACCGATGTAATTCGTTGATCTGCCCTTTTAGAAAAAAGCTGGTCGTAATGGTACCAAGACAAATAAAGCGGAGTCCTGCAATCGGATGGCGACCAAGCTCAATGCATTACAGAAAATCTTCTCCAGCAAACGATTTCCGTCATTATGGTTATCACGGTCGTCCGAATCACTATTACGAGAAGAGACCTTATCACCGAGCCCCACCTTTCCCCTCTGGAGGAGATGACTTTGATCAAGGTTACGAGGGTGTAAACCACGTACACGTGCCCTACGGCAAGGACTATGGTCATCAGATGTCCTTTGGAAAAGGATATTCACCCTACGACCCAATCAAGGGCAGTTTCTCCTTTGCTCGTGAAAGGTAAAGCTCGTAATGTCCTACTTTTATTAGTAGAAAGGCGATCTACGGAAAAACTTGCGATTCGCTAACACTAGTCAATGAGAAACTAGCCGGTTACCTATATGTATCAGAACGTATTTACGTCTTGTTGGGTGTGAAAGTGCTAATAGCTGGCCACTACGGCAGATCGCGTGCTTTTACGTATAACTGCCTTGATTTCTACATAATGCGAACTTTCTATTTATACCAGCATTTAGGGAAACCTGTTTATATCGTGATAATAACTAATAAATATTTAGGTTAACCTTGCCATCCGGTAATTAAATATTTTAAAATCTTGCCGCCGTAGAAATTTCGCTCTAACATCACCACGTCTGACCAGCGATTCCACATTCTACTGCATGAGATCGGATGGAAGATTGTCGCGTAATACTTTGCATTACGCGACGTTAGACTAGGATTCCAATCTGTTACGCGATACATACATCAGTATTATACGATAGTGACAATTGATTATTTCACAATATTAAGATTAATGAATTTTAGGTATCCAAAATTTAGAGGACACAAATATATGGAGCCAGATTATTCACCAACCGGTTTTACGTCAAGCGGACCCGATTATCAAGTTCCAACAGGACACTCTTACGAGGGTCCATCTATGGAGGGTCTCTTTGCTGACCCAGAAAGCGCTATGGACTATCGCGAACGGAGAAACGATCGCAAAAAGTACTATGCATCGAGATCCATCGACAAAGATCTCGGATTGAAGAATTCGATCAATTTGAACAACGTAAACGAGAAAGATAAAGAACAACAGCCCAAGGTTACTGAGTTTTACAAACAGCCTATGTCTCAAGGTCACGAGATGCAAGGTGCCATATTACTGCCAGCTGGTATACCGGCAGCAACGATCGCTGGTAACAAAGATGGTATCGTCTTTAGAGATACAGTTGCCTTAGACGACTATCATCGTAAACTTCAAGAGATAACGAATAGTTGGCCTTCGTTCTTGACCGGTGGAGTGTCCGATGCGAATGCTGCTTTGCAACAACAGATACAAAATAGTCAGCAATATCAAACCGCAGGTTTACCATCTGCCAGTAGTTATACCGGTCCCAGTGGTTGGTTCGCCGATTATGCTCAAGCGAAACAGAGTTATGCGGTGAAAGAGGATGTCGCTGAACCTCCGCCCGATTTCAGGAACATGCCCATTCAAAATGCTCCATTTCACAATGTACCGCTCACGGTAAACGTAGGGGTCGCAGGCGTTGGGCAACCTGTTAATGGTTAGATGCCAATTGGTTCGAATTTTTTTTACTTCAAAAATGCGTGTACAGATTCATCTGAATTTTAGTTGAGTTTTTTTTCATTCAACTTGTTTGAAAGATGCAAGTACACAAAGAAGAGTCTACGACGTCATCGAAGGAAATTTTTCTTGATTGAATATTTATGAACGCGATGACGTATGTTTCTAATCGCGATTAAGGATTCTTATACCTGTTTAGTTGTTATTGATTATGTTTATCATATTTTAGATATAAGTACAGTCGCATTACGTTATGGTAAGATGTGAGTTGGGAGGAGGAGTTCGACGACGATGTGGGGTATGCGATGATGTACTCTACTGACTTTCAGAGTTTGCTTCGTGCGCTGTTTTTTGTTAGCGAAGCAAACGAAATGTTACTTATGTTATGTTGAAGAGCGTGATTGTCACTGTCTTTTATCAAATTGACGAGTATTTATCGATTAGATTGAATCAAATTTCAGGATCTTTATACACTAAATGAAAAGTTCATTTGTTGACAGAAATTTCCGGTTGAACAAATCTCGAGAAATCGTGACAACAATTTTATCGCATAGTTAGATTCTTTATCAATAGTGAACATGGAGACTCGTGACAATCACTAAATGGATTTACTCAACGCCTACGTAAATGCAATTACGATAAATACCGGCTTGGAAAACGTTTGCTAATGGATTTGCAAAGTAGCTTTCACTGATCTGACTGCATCCGCTTTAAGAAAAAATTGATCTCGATCGACAGTGCAAACGAGAAACAAAATTAAGTTTCTAATTCAAAAGCACGGTAATTCTAACTTGTTGTTATGAACGTAATGTAAAGACGAGGAAGATGGCTTCCGATGTTCTGTTGTTGTTATCATACGTCTCGTATGATTTACTTATTTAAATTTACATTTCACAGTATGTAGTATAAAAATAAAAGTTTGTCAGGTTGTACAAAGATGCAGATTGCATCGTAAGATTACCAGATGTACCCAAAAGCTGTTATAAATTATTATATATTGATCTACGAAGTCTTCTCTGAAATTTTCCAAAAATACACTATAATTATTTCTACCAAATTCCAAGTAGAATCGGCTGGGTATACTCACGATTAGTATACTCCATGATTAGGTTTCAATATGACATATGTTTGACACGTGTAGGAAAGTAGTTAGGAGTTATTCTGAGAGACAGCGATATAGTTGAATAGCCTTCATCGTGAACAGGGTGTCAGTCGAATGAGAGTATGTAGCGAAGAGGCAATTGGCGAATGCCACGGTCGCGATGAGGATCGCACCCTACCTCCCTATTTACTTTCACTCAAGGACCGATGACCGGCTGAACGGTTGAAAGTTGAGAAAGTTGCTGAGCTGCAACGCGCAACGACTGATCTTTTTCAAACTCTTGCTATCTCACCTTCCTTCCTATCTCACTTTGTCATGGTGCATTACACGATATCGATTAGCATGTAACATTTTCAGGATTTACATCTAAAAATTATACATTCGTATTTTTTTTGCTCCTCTAACTACAAGTTATATGTTGAAAGTTGATTTTTATTGAAGATTAAAGTAAACGAGGGTAAATTGTAAATTAAAATTAAAGTTCTTATTACTGGTAGAATGACTAGTAGTCTTATTAGATTGAACTACCTGACATCTAATGTGTGTACAGTTCGAATGATCTTGATCTTGGACCGACGAGTGACCGTTATAGGATTACGGTTTCACATACAAGAAACGCGTGAAAGGAAAAGGAACGGAGTGGCTTCGCCAATGGCGAAGTCTGCGATCGCTTCGTGTAAGGAGGTCGCGACAGTCGCAGATGTGGTCAGCGACCACTTTCTGGAAAACCATGTACATGTTTTTTGCAGCGACAAAAAAGAAATTAGGATTTCGGTACAATCTTCTTCTTTTCTGTATGACTCGAGAATGTTTCAAGTTTTGTTTTCTCTGTTTGATGGATAAAATATGAACTTTTACTGTTCACGTATGATCCTTAATAAAGTATTAAATATCAATAAAGAAAATGATTAGTAGTTATATATTGCCAATGTTATCTTGAAATAGGGAAAATTGAACCAGTAGTAAAACAGGTTTTCAAGCATTTTCTAAGGATTTTTTTAATATCTACAGGAAGTTCATGAATAACAATTTAATCATGACCGTTTAGAAGTATTCCAGCGAATTTTAATGAACTCTGTTTACTTTCGCGGCAACAACAATAACCGTCTACCTCTTATGACTCTTTTCAATCCCAGGAAAAAGTAAAAGTTGTTCTTTTTATTAGGGCAGATATCATTAACATTAAACCTTCAGGCATTTCAAGCATCTTGCGATAAATTCAGTGAAAAATGGTTGGCATTTCAGGTTGAAGATCAGAAAAAGCAGGATGTAACTTCCGCGTGCAGACCAATATCAATGTCACTGTTCTTGTAGAAGAGGATCGTGGTAGAGAAGCTTTCTACAGTTTCTACCAAGTTCTCCTTTTACGTATGTCGGCGAAAAAAAAACAAAAGTTCAGTATTTCAACATCAGGACGAGTTCTTCAATAGACGCAGGTCCGTTGTGGACAACATTGTCCGGAGAAATTACTTCCCAGAAGTAAGAAAAAAGAAAGTTGTATCGTAACAACCTTCGAGTGACATCCGAGGGATAGGGAGTAAAGTGTAGAGCAGAAACTCGGAAAGAAGAGTATCCAAGACAACAGAATAGTCTACTGTCCAGTACGTGTGAAATCGGGCATGGCGATCGAATAGAACCATGTAGATCTTCTAATCTCACGATCAGACGATTTTCCATGCGATCGGCTTCGAATAGAAATCGCAAGCCTCGAAGAGACGAATAAAGAGCTCGTAAACCTCTGTTTTATTCGCTACTTCTACTTTTACTCTCAAGAACGTTCGTTGCTCTGTAAGATGAATGGTCCAGAGCTCTTCTCTCAGACTCCTTTCTTCTTCGTGCTTCGCGTGAGATCTGGATTTCTCTTGCACAAGCCTTCAATTAAGTGTTTCTCCCAAATGGTGCGACTATAAGCATCAACTATTTTTACTCAACAGGGACACGAGTTTACGATGGTGACAAGCATTGCAATGGAGTTAATGATATAACATTGAGTCGCCGAATGGGGACGAAAGACTTCCAAGGTCACTGTAGAGGAAGGTGACGGAATTCGATCGGAGAATTCGACACGTGGAATTAGAGTGTCTGGATGATGAGACGTTCGAGGATGAAAAGAGTGAAAGGGCACCCTTCTCTCGTGTAGTCTCTCACGATTATTCGATCTGTCTTTCTCTCCTGTTCTCTCTCTTCTTTTGGCAGCTTGCATTATTCGGAACCTCGTGGCTCTCCTTCCGGCCCATTTCTTCGTCCTGCCACTTTCTATTTCGTTACTTACTCGGCAACAGCATCTCAGCCCACGTACCAACAGGTGGACCAGAACACAAAGGAGCAATACTCGCGTGATTATAATTGACGTTAATATCACTCAAGAGAACCGCAAACTCTAAAAGCACTTGATCACTCTTAAAATGTCAATTTACTGCAAAAAAGTAAAACTGGAACAACTTTGGGAGAAGCAGAAGTTCAATGATCGAGAAATATTTTTTCTTCATGGAAAATAACCGAATAATAAGAATTTTGCTACCGGAAGTGATGTAGAATTGAAAAATGCATGCTTGTTCCAATCTGTTCGCATTTACTTAATCACTATATTTAGTCCTGCCCCGTTGAAAATCGCATAAAGCCAATCGTCGGCGGGTGCTTTCACGCCGCATTCCTGGATCAGGAAAGTTTTCACGACTAGATCCTGGATAATTTAACATGCAAACTTCATTAATACAATAACAATTGCTTGAGAAAGAATTCAGTCAATCTCGGGACTTTATTACCGCGAAGAACATTCTTTCAATGCATTGTTATAATCCTTCCGGTTCAAGAACTATACTGTTGTTAAAATTCCTAATGGCCATAGGGATCAATGGACCGAAGATGCAGTAGAAATTGAAGAAAGATTTCTTGCAGCCTAATTATAGCATTCTATCGATCTGCAAATCTATCTATCTATGAATTGTTGTAATTCATAAGAATAATGCTTTCCTCGTTACCTTCCAAACGAAAAAGTGTGCAATTAGACATTTATAATTATAGCGAGACGAAAATTCATAAGTGTTAATTAAAAATAAATTACTAGTCACTAAAATTAATTTTCTTTAAATTAGTTCGAAGAAACTGCTACAAAGTTAGTTAGCGTTAATACAATGATTTTAGGATCAGTTGCTGAACCACTGCGATACAGTGCATCGCTCTTGACACTCTCTAGTTTTTGCTTGCGTGTAATTAGTTCTCTTTTATCTTCAGTGATAAATAGTTAGGAGTCTTAGAGCGTGCCAAAGTGAAGGTACGAAATTCTGATGAATAATTCGCTACAACAAAAATCAAATGGTGAAAATTGTGACTGGCGAGTATTACACTAAATCAATCATAATTTGTTTCTGCGGTGATGATAATTTCTTTGGCCACGAATCGAGTACAATTCCAATTCGAATGAGTTATGTGTCATTGCTTAAACCTCCCAGTTTATTTTATTCTGGAAATCGGGGGAAAGCGTCTAGCAGTCAGAATCGAGCTTTCGCATCGTAAACCAACATCGCCGTAGTTTATGCAATACGTTCGAGGGAAACAAATTCGCATTCACTAGGGAAAAATGAAAAATGAAACTAGTGAAACTCTCAGCTTTTATAGACTGCAATATTGATAAATCCACTGTACTATTAGAGTATATTAAGAAGCTGCTTTTTTGTAGAATAGTAATTATCAAATCTTTACTGCCAAAATTGCTGAACTGGACGAACAATAAACACTAACTACTACTTTATCCAAATGAACATAAATACGGATATAAAACCCAGAGAGTAATAATACGTTTTACAACTTGTAGTTAAAGATTTACGCGATGCACGTGAATCGCAGCCTGAGAATTGTTTGAAATGTGCGTATTCCGTTCGTTCGCGTTAAGTGCTCGACGTGAGGTGACTCGTGAGAGAGTGAAAAAGGTTGAGCATTAAAGTGGAAACCAGTACACACATTGAAGATGTACTTGCACTTGAAATTATCCTGATTAGGATCAAACATTTTAAGAAAATGAGACGGGAACCCAGATCCACGTGGCTTGTTGTCATTAGAAGTGCTTTTCTCGGCTCAATTACGTACGAGTTTGCACTTTGTTTTCTTTGCCACTATTCTTACAAGTCGATTGTGTGATACCTATCAAGAAAGTGGGTCACACTCGCTATTGCTATATCGTTGTCCGGAAATTACACTATTACGGTATATGTACACTCTTCCTCCAATTAAACCGTATGTATGACACATTTGATTGGAAGTGGCTTTACTGAAAAATACGAACTTCACTTTCTTTTACTGGCTAAGTATACGCTTTCTACGGGGAGCGCGAATGCTTGCTGTCAGACTGATTGCGCGTATTGGGCAGCGATAAGACATCATTAAATATACAGGATCATTAACCGTCTATGAAGAATGCGAGGCACCCTTTAAGATAGACAGAAATCCTCATAGTTCGTGGATTACGGATTATTGACATTCGAAGAATTGGAACTCGGTACACGCGATATTCCGCTCGATTAAGTTGAGTGGCATTCAGCTTTTACCAATAATACTCTTTCTCAATGAGATCTGTTATGGCTTATAACCCATTTCGAAAGTTACGATCTCAATATTTGGAAAGTTAAGTCTTCTATCATTTCGCATATTATTATTTTTACTTTATTCAATTAATTTTTTGCACAATTGGTAATAAAAGTCCCGAGTCCTCGTTACGTAGAAAAATCAATCTTAATTAATTACCAATTGCACTGGTCTCATACTCCAATATATTGCAATATCTGTTTTTTCGAGTGTTTGATAATTTTGATTAATACTCGATTTAGAATCTCTGTTCCACAAATCACGATCTCGCGTATGTTGCAGTTTCACTTTCAGCTTGCAGCACGATTGCATCCGATCCAGGAAGCATTTGATTCGGAGAAAAGATCCTTGTGCTACACAATATGGCTAAATTCACGAAGAGTCTGATTTGGAAGTTGCTAATCTATTTCCAGATGAGTAAACGTGTCGGCGATTACAGTCGAGTGTCGGTCTAACTAGCCATAGCGATGAAGACCGCCCGGAGCGTGAATTTCTCTGATCCACGGCTCTGGGTCACGGCCGTTCCTCGTGGTACTCACGCATACAGATAGGCTCTTCAGGATCGTAAGTACCTACAGGAGCAGCAGACAGGGAAGGGAGACAGCGTCGGTGGTGGCCAGGTGTGTATACGTTGACGAAAGGCCTGCACGTGAAGCCTGGTGCAAGCACTGGTTCGCTGGTTGGATACCGATCGTCCTCCCCCACTTACGACACCCTTCCGGTACTTCCTCCGACTTGGTATATATAGCCAGGATCTTGCCTGGATATATATGACAGTGTGAACCTGACCGTTGCCGTGAATTCGCCACTCATTGTCAGAGCCTACGGGAAGACAGGATACGCGTCTGTGGAGTACGGGACCATGGGAGCCTATAGTGCTGTAAGAAGTTATCTTCCGATAAGGACTTCGATACCTCGGATATCAACAAGGATTAAAATCGATTGTGTGCTTGTCGATTCGTGTTGGATCAAGATACCATATTCCTTTGACTCTAGAGACTGACTAAAAGATAAAATTAGGAGGGTTGGAGTTGTTAATTATTCGAGATCGTGTTCGAAGATTGTGTCTTGAATCATGTATGAGATTATAATTTGGCGGGGTAGAATATTGATTTGCAATGTAGATTGTAGAACCAGAATTCGTGTTTATGTCTAAGAGACTTGATTATATCGCGAGAGGTATTGCGAGGGTGGTCGTGTTAAAATAGTGTACTATTAGTCACATAGATTTTTACGTTAATTTGCTATAATTCTAGATAAGGTACCTGATCCTGGCGGCTGTGGTAACCACGAGTCTAGCAACTTTTGGCCATGAACAGTACGTGTATATCACATTATTAGTTATCTTATCTAACACTCCCTACTCGTTATAGCCAATTCAGAAGATACATACCAAACACGATAGGGTTAACCAGTTTCACTACTTAACTGTGCACTACTTAATCTACTTGGCTTGCCAATTCTTGTATCTCACAGGCAACCATACGCTACGTAGATTACTACTTTTAACCACTCTATTTACTATTTCAGCGTGCACATAAGAATTCACGTGCCAGAGATTGTCGAGCACCATGATAAGAAGGTGGTCAAATACGAAGATCACGGTGGCGATCATGGAGGTGGTGGTGGAGGCGGTGGAGACCATCACATTGAAATCACTAGTCCTGGGGGATTTGGAGGCCATGGTGACATAAGCGGTCCTGATTTCGGTGGCGGTTTCGGAGGTGGCCATGGTGGTGGACACGGAGGTGGCCATGGGGGTGGATTCGGAGGTGGCCATGGAGGTGGATTTGGCGGTGGATTCGGAGGTGGCGGTGATCACGGTGGCGGCTTTGGAGGTGGTCACGGCGGTGGATTTGGAGGAGGACACGGAGGTGGATACGGGGGTGGATTTGGAGGTGGCCATGGAGGTGGATTCGGAGGAGGAGGAGGTGGCGGTCACGGAGGCGGTGGATTTGGAGGAGGTGGTGGTGGTGGTCACGTGATCAGCCTTAGCGGAGGACACGACATCGGCGGAGGATACGGTGGAGGAGGTGAGAATAATTTTCCAACTCTTCTTTTCACTTTATAATTGTAAGACTAAGAATACAATGGCACAGTCTTCATAACAAAGCGAGAGAGAGAGGGAGAAAATGGAACAATTGGCCAGATTCAAAGAGAATCGTAATAATGAAGCGTCCCGGGTTTTCTGTTCTCAAGAGGTCTTGATATACATATGAATGCGTCTCTTTTACTGAGATTCATGATAATTGCCGTTGTTCTTTCCTCCAAGTCCGGACAGTGAGGAAAGGTTCTAGTCCACGAGGAAAGCTGTAGATTCCATGCGACGTGGCAGACAGGTGCCCATAGATTTACCGACGTTGAGAGAAAGAGCAATAAAAATTTTTCTCACATGCTGTCTCGGTGCTGCGCGATATATCTCCAACTACGCAGACAACACGTCTGCCATTTCTCTTCTGTTCGTACTCTCAAGACAGCAGAACTCGTTTCGTCAGTTTTCACTTCCGGTCTGATCCGAATATGGGAAGAATTTACACTAAAATTACTCAGCGATAATCTATCAATTTTGCCTTTACTTCTCAGCCACTCATTGACAAGTTTTCTGTTTTTGCTAGCGGCATTGACCGTAACCTTGGCGTGAGCCGTATGGTGTAATACATTTTCCTTTCCCAGTTAGTTGCGCTCGGCCGAGAAACCAGATCTACGAGAATTGCATCCAACGAGTTTGATCGACGAGAAACTTGTTTTTCTTCACTACTCGCACATATTTCAGTTATTTATTAGTTTGCTGATGATAGAGCTGGTTTAAAAAGCGTACTACCATAATCGAAAGAAATTGCGCATAGTTATACAGTAGTCAAACGCGAAATACAGGAAGCAGCAATAGTCTTAAACTTGTCACTAACTAGTTTAGCGATTAAATGAATCAATCGATCTTCGAAGATATCCAACTAACAAGAATATGTACTTTTTAGGTGGCCACGATGACGTCAGTATAACGACAGACGGAGGTGACTACGGAGGTGGACATGGAGGTGGTCATGGAGGTGGTTTCAGCGGTGGATTTGGCGGTGGTTTCGGTGGTGGCCATGGTGGAGGTGGTGGATACGGTGGTGGCCACGGTGGAGGTGGTGGTTTCGTTGGTAGCCATAGTATCGGTGGTGGCCACGGTGGAGGCTACGGTGGCGGAGGTCACGGAGGTGGAGGTGGTTTTGGAGGTGGCCACGGAGGAGGAGGAGGAGGATATGGAGGAGGTGGAAGCAGTAGCTTTGGAGGACACGGTGACATAGGAGGTGGTGGATACGGAGGTCACGATATTGGTGGTGACGACCATTCCTTTGGATCCAGTGGATATGGCAATAGCATATCTTCCAGTTTTGGAGGAAGGTAAACTTCTATGGTTTTACTAATTCCAAATATATATTTACCAATAATCTGCATGATTTAAACATATCGATTAAACACATTCAAATCGTCGTGTCTAATTAGATTTTTTTTTCAGTGGCCATGGTGTGAGTAGCTACAGTTCCGGAGGTGGATTAGATTCTTATTCGAGTGGCCATGGTGGATCTTCTTACGGTGGTGGTGGAGGAGGTGGAGGAGGAGGCCACGGTGGTGGATTCGGCGGTGGACATGGAGGAGGTGGATATAGTGGAGGTCATGGTGGAGGATTAGGCGGTGGTGGTCACAGCGGAGGATACGGTGGAGGTCATAGCGGTGGATTCGGCGGTGACCATGGTGGAGGATACAGTGGAGGTGGTGGACACGGTGGCGGTGGTGGTTTCTCAGGATATCACAAGAAGAAATAAATTGTGTCAATACCCCGTGTTTCCATGTGGTAATATCCGAGTCTTGTCAGATTGTCACTGTCACTAATTACCACTGCCAATTTCTGTATCAGTGACAAGAGTCATCATCAATACTCGATGATACTCATATTCACAACTCGACACTCTCATTCAATAGCATAATACTCATTATGCATTATTTAGGTATGCTAGTCTGCTGGATATCAACCGTCAGGCATTTACAACAAAAAGTATAATGTTTCAAATTGCACTACTATAGCATGTTGAAAGCAAAGACTGGATTGTAAAGAGAGTTATTTAAAGATTAACAAACTGGAGTGAAAGAGGAATAGTGGAAGTATTGATTATGTCAACTTTCAATGAGTCAGAAGCCAAGAATACGTTTTTGTTGTTGTTGTTTCTTATGTTTCACAAGCCATTATCTATTTTGTAAGAGCGAAAGCACAAGTGGTACTAGCATTTATTGTTATACTTTTACAGAATTGCGAGCTTATCGTATTCGTACATCTCATCCTTCATTGATTGTTCTTCCCGACTGATATAATTGCGTGCCTCATCAAACCAGCACCTTAGATCTTAATATTCACATACATTTTGCAATCGCAGGTATACCTACCTGATTGTTTCCCAATAACTGCCGTTGTGTTTGTATGTATTATATACTTTGTAAATAATGTCCTGTTACGTTTTGTTTAATAAAGCGTTTTGTACGTTTTTTATACATTATTGCCTACCAAAATAATTTACAGAATCACCTTAAAAATTTCTAGAAATATTTAGTAAGATTCGGTCAAAATTCGTTGACTATAAAAAATGGAATTTGATTTTCACAAATTACCGCACATCACTGTTCTAGAAAATATTGCCTTTCTATTATTATAAAGTTTAATGGAATTTATAAGAACGTCAATTAAATAAATTGTATACGCATTCCACGCTAATCTTCGCATAAACAGCATCGCGAAATCGCGTTCTTTGAGAACAGTGACCCGCGTGGCAATTAAACGTGCTAAACGTCAAACATAAAAGTGAATGATGAATGGGATTCAAGTTTCGCATTGCGAAAGCAGAACCAGGAAAATTACGAACTTTGCACTGGTCCTCCGGGTACGTTTACCGGAGTCAAAGATTTTTCTGGAACGATGATTGCTCTGAGATACTGTGGGGATTAGTTTGAAATGGAAAGTAAGCGGAAAGTGAAAGAGCCGATCCTGCTACAGACGGGCGGCGATTTCACCGGTTGGTTTCTACGTGTTGTATTGCCACCTCCGCTTCTAAGGGATAACGACCTTTCTCTGACCTACAGTGACCCTTTGCTCATCCGGCTTCTTTCTACTTAATCCACTTCATTTAGTTCGAAATATTTCCTTCCATAGTTTAACTATCTTTAATATTACTAAATTGGAATAATATGCACTTGTTAATTACACTAATGAGATAAATGTATAATAGCAAGAATTTAAAAATATGTTAACTCGTTTAAATCTGACCGACATAAATTTGCTACATGAAAAGAATAGAAGAGGGAAGAGAAGAATAGAAACTGAAACTACTGGAGCAAACCACTTCCTTGAGTAAAATTAACAGCGATGACTAGACTCTGAAAAATATTCTTCCGAAATGTTCAGAATGTTTTTAAAAAGAATGACTAATATTCTTAACGGAAGGAAATGTTTTCCCAGTTGATTATATGGAAACAAGTATTTGGAAAAAAAACAGGATGAAAATAGAAGAAAGTAAAAATATAATGAGAGGAAAAATCGTGAACAGTACGGAAGTAAATTTGAAGATTACTTGGTATTTGCTCAACTACCCGCACGGGCAAGAAACATGTATGTATAAAAAACAAATTGCTCGCGAGCATACCGGCGGAAGCAATGTAACTCTGCTACTGGATAAAAAAGTAAATTCACCATTACTTTCCATATATCATAGGCGTAATATGTATTTGCTATCGATGTCATTTAAAACAAAGAAAAACATGTTAGATATATTAATATTTATTTAAAGTATTCTCATTTATTTCTTGATTTCATTATAGAAAAGCTTCGAAAACAGTAATTAGAATATTAAAAAGAATAAGTCGTCTACAAAAATAAAAGTTTCATTCCAGTGGAAAATAGATCAACTGTCTTTAAGTGTCAACTGATCTCAAGAACATCATTGCTAATGAAATCGATAGTAATTGCTACCGAGTAATCTGATGTCACGACAATAAACTATTACTCGTATTACCTGCCACAGAAGCTGGAGAAAGTAATCGATTCCACTGGAGGAGTAGATCATTCTGGAAGGACCATTTCACTATCTCTTCAACGTTATAAAAACTGGAATTAAACAGAAAAACCAGTTTTGCGTAATTTTCTGATACTTAAATTTCATTTTTTTAACGTCAATTTAATCTGTAATCGTTTTGTGGGTGCAGTGAATGGTACGAAGTTTAAGGAATCTTACATCGTTTCAACACAATCGTTTCCTGCAAAATTGGGACTCGAACATGGCATGCAGGACGATAATTATAGTCAAATGTAAATTGTATAGTAGTGGTCTTTGGAAACGCCATGTAATTAACATAATAAAATAATCAAGTTCACTGCGAGTACTTGTAGTAAGTATCAATCAGTCTCACTAAAGTAAATTAGTATCTTGGAAATTTGAGTACAGTAACTTGCTCACGATAATTCGACGTATGCAACAATCACTTTATTGTACACACATGATTATTCGAACTAATAGTAAGCACGGCTCGTTTAAGTCTACTTTACACAGAATTTATCTTTCCCTTCATCTTTAATTTCTTTAAATAAATTCTAACAAAGTTACCAATAAAGTTAACTTTAAGGACGAGTATTAAGTTGATAAAGCTGATCGTGTTTACGTGTCCTGGAAGAAATCGAGAGCTTTCCTTGCTTTCCCGGGTCCGGAGTACTTTCATTTCTTTTCCGCATGATCTTCCAACACTCGAGATTAACGATTATATAGGCACTCTGAGCTAAAAGTTAGCGTTTACCATTCGAAACTTTATCCAGCTTCCTTGCATACGCGCGGTAACTTTCATTCCCTCTGCTACTCGAATGTCACAGATCTCACGTGAGAATATTTATTTTATCTTCTTGAGAAACAAATAGACAGGTGTCCATTTGCACCTTCATCTCTATTACAGGTTTAATAACACGCATAAATCTAAAGATAAGTCTAGTTTACTGTGAAACATCCTATAAGTTACGAGTCTACTTAATGTCACTTACATTAATCATATGCTACAGCAAATAGATCTACTGGTTTCAATTAGTGACGTTGTAAAATTGAAATTGAATTAAATTTAAATTTTATTCTCTTATGGTAAAGAATAATGCATCGTGATTGACATCGAGACTAGGATTTGCGTTGGGTCTACGACAATGCGGTTGAGTGGACGTGAGGTTTGGGGAGGTCTAATCGCAGGTGAGAGCGAGCAAGGTGGGGTGCAGTACACGCAGGAACTATTTCGCTCGTCAGAGTACACCGTTCACTGATTAT
This sequence comes from Trypoxylon attenuatum, assembly GCA_963989405.1. Lineage (NCBI taxonomy): Eukaryota > Metazoa > Arthropoda > Insecta > Hymenoptera > Crabronidae > Trypoxylon > Trypoxylon attenuatum. Next base: position 3,168,879 of record OZ022489.1, on the reverse strand, counting down.
GCTTCCGTTTATAAGGCTGGCCAAGATCGTGCCTTTTAGTACCCGGATTGCAGTAGCCTTGGAAGAGCATCTAATCTCGGAAGTCCTCGAGGTCGTTCGTGGAGCGGAAATGGCCGAATATCGAGCTTACGTGGGTGTTATACTTAATCGTCTCTACCCTTATGTGCATTGCACTAATTAAGAAAAAGAAGCTTTTTTTTATCTTTTTAAACATACTTATTGTACTTATCACGTTTATTGTATTGTGGCGAATCTTGGACAAAAGTGCAATCGATTTACAATTAGATGTAAATAGTGCTTGAATTTTGTAAGTTCTACTTCATTTCTACTTTAATAATTCAAGTCGGGAAATTGAAGTACGTGGGTCGAATGTTTATGTAAGTGCAAATTTTAAGAAGGTGATTCGAGTGACAATCTTGTTAGTCAACCATGAATTGACGGACCAGGGAATCGTAATGTACTTACTTTCTCCTATCTTTGAAGTTGGACGGAACTTGCGTCTTTCATCTGGAATTTGTATATTGTATCTACTTTATATACGACTATGGCTAATTTGTGTCGCGGATTGTCGACTTTCTAAATACTAGTAGCAAAAAATGTTTAGTACTATAGACATTCTTTTTAGTAGAAAAGTAGATCAATTCTTATTCGGGTTAATTCCGGTTGGCACTGATCGATTGTGATCTTGGAAAGAATCTTGGAATTTGCTATACATTCATTAAGAAATATAATATATATAATACTGATAAATATCAATATCGGTTAACCAAACACGGTAATTCGATAATCAGTCGTGTTTACAAAAAGTACTGTCAGCTGTGTGACAACTATACTTGTCAGAGAAGAATAAGCACTACTTAAGTAGAAATAGCCTGTCTCACTAACCACAATGACGGTACTAAACTCTAATGTTCAGACAGACGTCTCAATCCTCGACAAACAGTACTTCTAGCAATACTATATATTACTAGATTCAGGAAGTAACAAGCTGCCATTACAATTTTTAAAATATACTCATAAAACATAATTCATCAATCTTTCTTCTCAAGTAGAAATATCATCCCGTAAAATACTCCTTAAATAGAAATAAATTTTAATGTAGACACGTGAAAAACATTTCCAATATAATTTATAGCTTGCTTATAAGTTATTATTATTAATTGAGTGATTATCTATAGGTTTTGTTCCTGCTGCTAGTGACAGCTGTCATGGTCTCTTCGATGCCTCATCCAGGCGGCGGCGGTCACGACCAGTAACTATCCGAGACAATTAATTAGTCTCTTGGTTTATTATCGCATATTACTTTAAATCTTCTCTGAATTCTTGAATTTCACTTTTAACGATACTTTCGTTGCAGCACCCACTTCATCATTCACGTGCCGCATCATATACACAAACATCACCACACGCACGTTAAGAAGATTTATATACCGGTGAAGGAAGAGGAAGATCATCATAGTCACATAGATGAATGGTGACATTTTACTCTTGCCAAATCGTTACCTCTATCCTTCTAATCATAATATTTCCCGAAGTTTATAAAAAATGTTACTTGTAGATATTTTCTTGTTGTTCCTACTGTTGTTATTGTTGTTAATGTTTGAAATAAACTGTTGAATTTTATGACTGTTTATAATATTTTCATGAGTTTTGCGATATGTTGGAATTAATAAGGATATTTTAATACTTTGGAAGTATGTTTGTTAAACGTGTATTGTAAAAAAATAATGTAACATGATACAGTATGTACAGGTATTCTTGGTGCAAGCACACGACAGTGTACGATTAATCGTTTGAACTTAATCCTAGAAACTTATAACAAATCTAACGAGACTTCGAGTCAGTTTTGTACTGTTTGCTTCGCCTGATCTTTCCTCGGGCCTAACATATGCTGCCAATGCATCCTTGCTCTGATTGAGCAGTGAACTTTCATGTATCCTTAATAACTCGAATGCCTCTGTTCATAATCTGGAACCGAATAACGATGTTAAAAGAATTAAATGAACGAAATCCAATTGAGCGCAGTACATAGTCCGTGAATTCCAGAAGAAAGTGTTTTAGCTTTTCGGAACTATTAACGAATCCTCTAAATCTCGCAAATTTTGAACATTTATAATATTTGGTCTATTTGTTTCGAACACAGAGATAATTAAATAAAATATAACAAAAGAAATTGATCAACTAACCTATGAGTAATTGGGAAAGAGTTTAGCGCTCCCATTACCACCAAGACTTCTCGTGATGCTCAGGTATGTGAACAGGTACGGGCACGTGGACTTTTTCGACCACTGGATACGGTACGTGAACCTTTTCAACGTGATGAACTGGCACAGGTACTGCAACCTTCTTGACATGGTGAATCGGGATCGGTACTGGATATGGTACCTTTTCGACATGGTGAACCGGTACCTTCTTCACATGATGGTGATGGATCGTGTGCACGTGGTACGGTACATGAATACGTACATGAGAACTGAAAATTATTATTTGATACGAACGCTTCATCAGAATTCTTTTCCATCGAAATGTTTCGGCGAGTGCAGCGAAAGAATAACTAATTGAGTTAAACTTACTGGTGGTGACCGCCAGGTGTAGGCGAAGCTAATGTCACGGCAAGTATGCAGAACACGAGTAGCTGAAACACGAGAGCGAATGTGTAATTTTTTCTGTATGCAGGACCAGTGAGGTCACTGTCGCATATTGGCGACAATGCATTCGTAGTCATTTAAATGTACGACGCTTTTGTTTTTTCTCCAAAGTTTCTCTGACTCTTACTGCAGCCAATGTGCCGCGCAATTAACTTTTGGCATCGCGACAACTTCCGACTGAAACTAGCAGCATTTTATGTTAAGCAATTTGAGATTAGAAAGAAATAATTTTCTTGAATCTCTGGGAAAAAGAATTTTAGTTAACTGTCAAGTTTAAGTGTATGTGGTTTTAAGCAATCAACAGAGATTATTATGTTTGAAAGAAAACAGATTTCAATGTATTGACAATCGGTAGATCTTGTAGAAGCACGAAACTCTCGAAAATGTTAAACGTATCACAATTTTGGTAATCACAGAATTGATCTATGGTCGAAATCCTGTCAACCAAATTGGAACACTATCGATTAAGTAATCTTCTTTGCACAGGAAAACTAATCGCACAATCCCAAAGACACGAAATCCTGTTAAGTTGAGTGCCGAAGATCCGTTGATTTACTCACAGTGGCGGTTTGGGAGCGCATCTTGAACGATGTGTTGTTTTCCTACTGGGAACCCGGTCCTCTGATTAAATGAAACTCGCGTTGGCGGCTGCGAACTAACGAATCGAACGCGACTTGCTTTTTGCGGTGCTCGAACGGTTTATGGTTCTCGAAGACTGGGGATGTGTGCTTATAAAGGACGATCCGAGGTGGCCAAAACCACCCGGTGAAAATCCACAGGGTGGGAGAGCAAAGTCGCTCGACTTATTGCGGTTACGTAAACCCTAGGAAGCGGCGCGGTTCCACGGTTACGTTCGTCCCGTTTCGTTTCGCGCGCGCTATCGCCAACCTGCGTAACCGTCACGTGCCCCATTATTATAATAAGAATTTCTTAATTCAATTTTCGATTCCCTTGAACGTTTCTAACTCTTAAATTTACATATTCATTAGAATTTAATTGATGCTAATAATGATTTCTACGACTCCGTAATTTTTGTCTTCACGTAAACATCGCCCCCCCCCCCCCCCTCCTCTTCGAGGATCCGACAAATTTCTTCTTTTCGCAATTCTCGCTAATTTCTAATGGAATTGCGCAATAAAATTGCGTGATGCCGTAAGAAAGCGGCTGGGAGTATACAATTAGTAATTTTGGAATTGGTAGGGGGGAATAAATTCTATAATACTTCGCACACTCCTTACCGATCGTTGTAATCGTTATTTCCTTTCGGAGTTATCCGTGGCGGAAGTTAATCCGTGAAAGTAAGGCGACGATAGGAAGCAGCATTGAAGTATAATTGCGCAAAGAAGGATATACGAGAAACTAGAATATTAGGCGGCATTCAATTTAGTGCATACCAAGTACTATTCACAGATTTATGGTCAAGTTTTCAGTTTATTTTCCTATGGATTGTGAGTGAGAGTGGGTTGCATAAACATCATTTTTAAAAACGCTTCGATCATTCACTTTTAAATCACCTAATTATGCATAATTTCGCTCGTCTCCTAAATGTGACCCCCACGTGGATTGGCGTCATTAAAAAAATTCAATTTTGTGAGATTTCTCCCTGCTGTAAAAATGTGGCTTCTCAAGCGTACAGTTGAAATAGTAGTATAATAAATAGCAGTAAAAAAAAAAATTAGAAAAAGAATGCAGTAATTGCATAGACGAAAAATGTGCCTGTCTTGTGTCCCAGTACAATTATAGTACAATCAGATAATTCTTTGTTGTTCGGATTACCGACGACAATGCAAGACACCATGCCAAGATTTCTTCCACGTGCTAGAGCTACATTGCGAATGCACGCGTCCGATAACACTTTCCATTGATGGCACGACCAAGCATTCTAATTAGGAATGGTCGCGTGGTCAACAGTAGATCTAAACAAGATTACACCAATAAATATGGTGAACAGTTATAGAGCTAATAAATTTCTTCGATTTCACCCGAAGCGTGTAATCGAAGATTCACGGTAAAATTCTGATGCGGTAAAGTTAATTAACATATTCCACTCGGTTGGAGCCAAGGAGAAACCCGGGCGTGCATTATACGTAATGTGAAATGTCAGACCCTTGTGAAATGCAAATTTCTTATACAATCGAGATCATAGCAGGACGAGCGGCGCTTAGTAGAGTTTAGTAACGTTTCCAAGATCAGTGACATAATTCGTTGACCCTAAAAACATTGCGCTAGGAATACCAACGAGCTTATATGCTCTTATTAGTGACATCGTCATTCCGGTTCACTGTCAACCAAGCGTAACCATCCAAAGTGGAACAAGCAAATACTCTTACTGTCAATAATTAATAAATTACAATCGTAATAATCGTGAAAAAAGCTTCCATCTAAATCGGGGTTATCGTGTTTCCACTTACAACACCTTATTCCACAACTTGCAATTTTGATTGTCAATCCGAGATAGTTTCCTATTGCTACATTGACTAATTGACAATCTATAATTTCTTCCCGCCAATCATAATTTCCTTTCTCGGTCAAGTTTGCTGTTATACACTCCCGATATTGACATTTCATTACAAGACACTTACTTTGTTCACGGTTTACTTGTTTCGACTCTCGATATCTCTTTCGCCGAATCTCACTTTATGATTCCCTCGGCATTACTTTGATTCCTCAAGAAAATTGTTTCCATTACTAGAATAATGGTAGTAGCAAAGTACCTATAATTCGCACTTTATCCTTTTATTTACGCTTCCAAAGTAGTAGTTCGGACAATTTTTGTCGTGATTATTATCAGTAACCATTGCGACCAACGGAGGGTTTCATGCAAACAATAGACCCACAACTTCCTGACGAAAATGGATTTGTGATCGGACATACAGAGGCAAGTAGCTTTCTAGTAGATTATCGAGCGCTCGAGAGCGAGTCAGTGTTAAGAGCAAGGTAACGATCGAGACCGCGTTGCGTGGCTGCGTGTAATGTCCATTACGCTCGTTTTTTCGCTCGTGCATCAGCGGCTCCGCCGCGCCAGTGTTACAGGAAGTGGTGCAGCTTGCATACTTAAAGTATCCATCATACAGGGAGAAAGCGTTTCGTAACCCTCGTGTACACCTCCCTGGATAAAGGAAAGACTGGACTTGTTTCAGGAGTAACCGAAACATTGAGAGAAGGTGGATGTCCAGAGTTAAAGTCATCCCAATTGCGCAATCATTCTTCTGGACCCCACCTATCTCCAAAGGTCCTCGGAACCTTTCTTTTCCTTGCGCCCATTCCGAGAAAGTCTTTCGAACGGAGAATTTGCTTGCTGTTCTTTTTGGTGAAGTAATCTCACGGGTGGAGTCGTCGTTCAGGAAATTTTTCGTTCTGTCCGGCTTTTGTAATAGTTTCTAGAACTTCACTGGGACAAGGTAGTCAAATGGGTTTTGAAGCCTAATGTTTGGCAATCAACATATTGTTTCGTAATTCAATAGTAATTTTTAAGTGCAATGGACTCGTGTTACTGCAATTCCTTATTTACCGGTCTCCCGGTCGAAGAAGGTATGTACTTGAAACGTCAGGGTTGACAAGAGACAGTTGAATTAAGGACAAACTTCGACCATTATGGGAGACTGACTTGTTGCACGTAATTTGAAAAAAACTTGTTTTTAAGACTCCTATGTTCCGGACTGGTGCTGTTACGTAAAGCTGATTACGTTCTTTCCATTACATTTCCACTTCCAATTTCGAATTCCTATTACTCTCTGCTTTCCGGTGAAAAATATGTAAATTCTCGCAATTTTCATTGACAGCGGAATAGGATCATTTATCTTCATTTCCTGCATGTTATTTTTCAATACTACCCGTATTACAAAAATTACACAAAAGATAGGCTTATCTTATTCTTCTTTTTTTGCGCACAAAAATTAAAACATTAAAGTATTCATAGTGGGAGTAATAAGATAGCTATCAGAAATCTGTTATAATCGCAAGTCGATTACGCAAGGTCCTTCATCGATCTTCCCCACCTTTGAAAAAAAAAGTTTCTACCTAAGTGCTTCGGTGGTAGTGTGTGAAAGTCGGTGGGTACGTTGATTTTGAGGGAAATATAGCTCGGTTAGCGTGCGAAGGAAGAGAATGAGGAACGTGGTCGATGAAAGTCAAAAGTCTGGAACGAGTCCAACGGGTGCACAGATACACACATCTCGTAATCGCATTTAATTGTTTGGAATTGGAGGAGCAGAATAAACTTTACCCAATAATTTACGAGTCAAGCTTAAATGGGAATTCGGTAAGAGACCGGATTCAACGGCGAACCGGACACCACTTCCCCTTTTCTGGAGAAATTATATAAGAACCGTTCCATAGCGGAAGGGAAACCGTCTGTCTCCGATATTTTATATATATGTATGTCTGATAGTATTTCTCTTAATGTTTGTGTTGTGCGTTCCGCTATATCCGCTTGCCTTACTTTCATTTTTCACATCAAGTGATATTTGTTCGTTAACAGATATATATCGTGCTTATGCAGATCCCGGAAGACGGAATTTAACATTGGATTCTGTGAATTCTTATCCATTGGATTGGTTTCGTTTCTCGAGCTTTTATTCGAATGTCTATCATTTCGATGCAGATATATAGTATATATATTTATATAAATGAATCAGATTATTAGCCTACGAATGATAAAAATGCAGAGAAATTTCTTATGTACAGGTCAAAATTTGGATGTAGTCATTTTATATAAACTGTGCATCTGGTTAAACACACTCAAAGAGATACTTTGCATATGTACATGGTAGTTTTCGAACGCAAGGTGACTCTCGCTTTTCACCTCTGTATCGTTCGTTTAGAATGTTTACGAATCACATTAAAGATTGTGTTTAAATGCAAAATGGTATATGACAGACTCCTCCGGGTTTAACTCATAGTATCGAACTCAATCGATTAACGTGCTTAACATAATTTAAATTGCATGCGAATCAAGAACAGCGTAGAAATAAGAATTATTTTTTCTTCTTAAGTTTCGTCGTTGTCTCCGATTGTGGCTTTTGCCAATCCAGTGGCTTGCGACGATACATGGGCCATGGTGGAACTGTAATTAAGATTGCCAGCGCACAACCTGCACCTAGGATGTATATCGATTGCGAGAATTGTTGGATGACGTATCCCCATATAAGCCCCACTACCTATGAATAAAAAGGAAGAGAATATTAACAACGACCCTATATAATATCAAATGACCTTAATCACTAATCTACTTACTCCAAATAACGTAATGATGATCCTAGATAGTTTTTCTGCTCTAGCTTGCCCTTCATAGTCCTGTTGAAAATAAAAAACCATTAACCACTTATCATTTATGTATTTGATTACTTTATAATTGTATAAACTATGATTACTAATTTCAAAAACTATTAGTCGCGTTTGACATACGGCATAACCTAACCTAGTTACAGTAGAATCTTAGAAAATTTGCGGAAAATACGATAGACAAAGGATGAATTAAAAGTTTAAAGCACTATTGAATATTTTCTGATTTACCATGTGCGTGGGGATAGTCTTGAAATATTGAATCCAGGAATTCATTGTAAATAAATATTAGAGACGTGGCGGCACAACACACGTATCCGAGAAAATTGGATCACTGGACAAAACGTCGGAAACGTCGAGCAGCGGTGATAATACCTTAGTGCGCATGTTCGTCACACTTACGGAGTCACGTGTGAGCCTGAAGTAGCGCGATTTTTAAAATGGTGTAGAAAATTATATAAGTTGCTTTTAACATATTAATTGTCGAGTAAACCTTCAAATTACAGTTAATATAGTTTACTCGAAGTTACATCGATAAAATTTGTTAATACTACAGCCTCTTGAATGATTCTCAGAGTTGATAAAGTCGTTGCGAGATATTTATAAAATTTTCATGAATGAAGGAAATATTGTAGAATAACCTGATCAAAGAAAAATTTCTCTACTACACTTTTTAGGTGATGCATCACTTTTCTCAATTGGTCTTACGCAATATAAATACACTTTTATTGTAGGTAAAACTGCATTATGCGATTATAACTTTCTAATTTAAGCCTGTTCGCATTACACATAAGTAATTACGTCTGTTTACGGAAGAAAAGGAAGAATAGAGTTTACATGAAAGTCCAAAGCACTTATATGCAATGAGTATATACATTACGGTATGTATCTGTTATAAATACTATGCGTGATGGCAAAGGAAGATACATAAATATTATCTCTTGAAAATTAGCTTATACAAACACATCGGTATCGATATTTATTGGACGGCCACCGTGCCATCAGTAATATGATGACACTAACATGTCGAATCCTCATATTAAATATATTTAAATGTAAATTCAACTTATTATTACTTTGCATTATAATATATAAGTACTATACCAGTACAAAATGTATGTAACACTTTACTCACATATTACTAACCAGTCACGTGTGTACCCCTCTCTCCTTACTTGAAGTTAACTGACCTTTCACGAGCTAATTTGTGTTTTACCTACTTCGCAGATTTACATATACAATTTCTATACGATTCTTCAGTCTGAAAACACAGTAAATATTTACGCGCAACTATTGAGAGACTATATTTTGAAAAAATAGTAATATACTTTTTGGAGCATACGATTTATAAATATAGAAAAATCGTCGACAAATAAGGTGATTTCAACTTGTAATAGTTAGCCAGTAATATTAATTAATATCAACTAGCCACATCAATATGTCGTCATCGTTTAGAAAACGCGTTTCTAACAGGTGCATCGTGCTCATGCTCTTTTACACATTCAATCATCGTTTAACGGGACAAAAAGTCCCGCGGTGTTTTGCGAGTGGAATGCTAAGCATGACGCGGTTGAAATATCTCCTTCGATCGGTGGTATCACGAGAGAGTGAATCGAAATTCACGTGAAAATCGATGGATCGCGCGAATTGCGTAATCGCGACTGACTATAATGAATAGAGTAACTTAAGATAAATATTGAATTGTAACATATAAACAAGATTTTTAAGAATTTTATCTACATGTATGTTACAATTCAACATTTATCCAATTTCATAACACTTAGAATGTAAATAATTGCAGCTATAAATAAGCAATAAATGTCTTATACACTCTCATTTCTTATACACCAGTGATTTGTCATTGGGTATAGCTTCTCCCTTAAAGGGTGTTACACCGTCACATTCCATCGTTCTTTTTTCTTCACTTTCTCCGCATGGTTGCGCGCATTGCGGAAAGTTATTCTATTTAAGTAACTTGGTTTCGTATCAAGCGTTATCCGTCAATCGCGTTATCCGTGAAGGAATCCTGGCGAGTATTTTCACGAGACGACGATATGACTACTAAACAAGCAGTCGAGACATCGTGTAGCATACGCCAGCAGCGAAGGCCATTCCACCCCGTGAAAGAATCCTGTGCAAGAATCCATGAATGAACGGCGCGCGACTCACAATCGACTAATGCAATTCTCTTCGTAGATGTAGCCGTTCCAGCCAGACAGAGTAGGTACTTCATTGTTGCACTTTGCAAAATGCACTGCATCTGCAACTGTAGGAAAGATCGCGAGGAATCGACCCTCTTTGTATTCCGCGACGTTGCACTTTCTCATTGTTTCGTACACCGGCCCTGTGTATAGAAAAACAATCTTGCGAAATTAAATTACACTGTTTTTTCGCGAAATTCCAAGGCGGAATTTGGAGAAAGCGAAACTGGCATTGGGAAGTATTGAATATGAGAGGTGAACTACTTAGCGATGGATTCAATGCGAAGCTGTGTGTGCTTAGATCACTGTTTCCTATAAAGCAACTTTCGATCGTTTCTCCTTTGGAGATGATTATTGTGTCCACTCACCTGAACAGCCGGTGATATAAACGGATATTTCGAGGTCATTGTACTCGTTAATCAGATTTCGTAGGGTTGTTGCTCCGGCGAGATCCATATTACTCATGGCAGTGAAATCTAATATTAGAATCCGCAACTGTAACAATAAATTTTTCTTCGAGAGTGATTCTTTTGTTTCTCGAATTAACTGAATGCTTCGACTTCAATAATCGTAACCAATTGCTATTTTATAAATTACAGAAATTGTCGAACGTGCTTCAATATTGTAAAATAGCATTTTCAACAGGAAGGAATTTGTAATTCACGATATTTCACAACGTGTCAGAATTGTGCATCGATTTCGAGCTGCATGATGCATTAGATTCGGCGAACGCTCACCTTTTTAATTTCCTCTACCTCGTCATGTTTCGCGGCAGCCTTCGAGCGCCGATTTAATTCCTTCCGTGGCACCAGCTCAGCAACTTTATACACCTCGTCACGAAAGTGTTGTCGACAGGCGAAGTTCAAACTCCCAGAGTAGTGGAATATTTTTATGCCAGGAACTTCCACTGTCTGGAAACATTAGAGCATTACTGCCAAATCCTGTTCTTTCATTCCGAAACTCCAGAAAATATCGACGATCACAATCTCTCAAATTGAACGACGTACAGTTAATTAACGGATTACGATATGCATGCGCGATCAGATTTCGTTGGTTAATAGGCAATAAGCGGGACAAGTAGAATTATGGAAATTACTAGTGCTTCATACTCCTTTATATCTCTTGGTATCCAGATAAAGCTCGGTACCAGGTGCAACAGCGAGTTTGCAAGTGTACGGTTGTACAGCTAGTAAGACTAATCTCCCAACGCAGAGAACAATTCCAACCAGCAATCCGTACTCAACATCCATGATGATAACGACAAGGAATGTGACAGCCCAGATCGTAGCATCCGATTTATCCAGCTTCCAAAACTTCTTGAATTCCGTTACTTTCAGAAGCATTCCTTTCAAGGCTACCACAATAATACTTGCCAGGACAGACTGTACAAATATAATAATAATATCCAAAGAAATCCTATTAAACAAACACTTAATAATATAATCAATACAAATTAAAAAAAAAAAAATAATCACTCGTGGTAAAGGTTCAAAGAAAGGTCCAATCCAAAGTAACACGCTGAACAAAATTCCACAGGATATTAAACTAGCAAGCTGTGTGCGACCTCCAACAGTTTGCTGGATCAATGATCTGGATAATGAGGCCGTGAAAGGCATGCATGAAAAAAACGAGCCGACTAGATTACCTAAACCCTGCAAGGCATTTAGTAATCGAATAGTTGTACAGCACTACTAAAACATCAAGGAATAATAAATTCATTGAAATTCTTGTATAAAACGTGACTTACCTGTGCGATTAATTCTTGATTCGAATCTACCTCGTAGCCTCCCTTTTGTGCGAAGATCAGTGCCATTGACATGGAAATCGTGTAAGCCACCATAGTAATTACGAAACTGTCTACTAGGACATTTGGTATCAGATCCAAAGGGGGTAGGCTCGGAACAGGTAAACTACGATGCAATATAACAGGGAGTTTACAAAAGAATGTCACGATTAATAGGATCCTATTAAACGGAAGGAAGAAATAGTATATATATATCATGCTGGTATACTTACCCTACTGGTATGTCACCGACAGTGATTATACCGTAACCGTCAGCGAGATTCATTTGCATCGAGACCAGAGTGCCAATTACGACTGCCAGCATTTCTATAGGGATGGGGAATGGACTAAGCTTCGCGACTCTAGGCTGCAAACAGGGAGAGTAATTAGAATTCCTTGAACCCAGCATATCGGTCATTCCACCCTGTTCAATTACCTTCAAAACTTCGTTATTGAAGAAGAGAGCGATTACTGTGATGCAGGAAATTATCACTGCGGTTGTGTTGATGTTGTCGATGTTGTTGAAAACGTCAATGTAGGTCTATTAATGTAAAAGACCAGTGACGTATTATTATAAAATCGTAGAACGGATTATGTAATATTTATGTATCTTGATTATTTTTCAATTGACTTGTATAATACGTCGTATCTATTAAACCTGCGTGAGTGTTATTGATCCTGACTGATTAATTAACGTGTTTACTTTCGAGCAATGAAACTTAAGCCTGAATTAAACAATAGTACAAATTCCAATATGGAATACTTGTATCCGATGCAAAAGAACAAACGATTAACAAAGAATCTTGTTCAAGAATTTTGAGTCTTGAAACATATTCTAAGAATCGGAACAATCGTAGAAAGTTTTGTAGTGAGATTCTCTAATTTTAGACGAGCGAATCTTGTTTTCAATTTCGCAATGCGAGACCGACGAGTCGTAGAAACGTCGTACTATGGGTTCCTGGTAGCAATTGCGTCTTATTGACATCGCGAAAGAGGATAATTGTCGGTGAGTTTAACCAACTGAAAAGTTCGTCGGCGTATTTGGCATAAAAGGAAGTGGGACGCAAGAATAGGTGCTGTTAGCGACTTTTACTTCTCGATTGACAGTGCTTCCATTGCGTCAGAATACGTAAGAATGCGACAGTTAACGAATTTCCTTTGGAAATTGTCGGTAAATCGTACTGGAAAGACAAGAACGCGGAAGGTGTATCATGGATACGTCTCGGTGATTCATGTGTTCCTTCTACATTGTTTATTTCAATTACTTCACCGAGATAACTTTCAGTAATAATTTCCACGACAACTTCGATTTTTTCCTACGGAAATGTAACTCGATTGGAGATACAGAGCCGTGAAAGGATGGCAGATTAATTTAGTAATTAAAAGTGAGTAAGGCAAACCCCGACGAAACGTTACGTTTTCTTCATCTAAATTACACGAGTACAGACTCATGCGTATGAAACGAGGTCTGACGATACAGTTCGTTAATTCTAGCAAATGGAACGCATTTATGTTAGTTTACCGGAAGCGGCACTTGTATCCCAGCATTTCAAGATTTGCGATGTAATAATTAGCCGTAAAAGTTTTATTGCTACCATATATTATCTATTTCTGCTTTTTCTCGCTACAGCGACGTTCACTGTTATGTAAGTAGCATCGTATGATATATGTGGTTAACGATGAAAGAAATTCATTTACGAAACTATTTAACTCTATATTTTATACTTACGAGTATAAGTTTAAGAGGACCTTTGCGTCGTGGTAAATTCTTAAAACCCAGGAGATCCTTTACTTGAGAAGTAAAAACGTGCATAGCAGCTGCAGTGGTGAATCCACTGACAAGACTATCAGCTAGAAGAGAGCATACTACGCCCAGTCTCAACAAATACATTCCAAGCTATACAAGAAACAATATTGACAATCATCCAATCTATTCGACATAAATAAAATTTCGATTGAAAGCTAAATTTAAAAAAAAACAATTACTTGAATAGTTGCAACTAAAAAAGTGACTACAGTCGCTACTTCTACAGGTGAATAATGTCGACCGAGATCCGGTGGTAGTTCTTCATGACCCATTGTACTATTTAATTGCACCTGTCCCGATGAACTGTAAGTGCTGACCACCTTTCCGGTCATCATGCAAATCAAAGCGAAGGTACCTTTAACACAGCAACGAATAATAAATCTCCGCGATGTATAATATACGATATCTATGTCTACTTAATGATCGATTCATTGGTATTTTATCAGATTGTAGAAAGTAAACGCGAAAGGAAAGTTAGAAGGAAGCGCAGCACGTAATGTTCGTGTGAGTGATGCCGAATGAAAAGACTTGTATGACTCCTCAAAGTGGAAATCTTCCGTGTTGCGTAATGCAAAAGGGTACGTAAGATTATTAAATTTGCGATAAATAACTTACCCATCGAATTATGTCTGGATGTGCCGAGGAAGAAGTATACCAGGACAGGGAAAAAAGCCATATAGATACCAACGATTGGTGGCACGTTACCCAGAATCGCGTAAGCCATTCCTAATAGAGATTTCTTACTACAATTACATTCATCGTTAAGGGCATACACTATTATTCTTTGTTTCTTGATTCATATTTGGCAGGAGAAAGTTTTAATTAAATAATCACGTTCCTTCCAAGAAACTTGTTTTGATGAAGTCACAGTATATTATTTATAGTTACAATAGTACTGCTTTAAGTTTAATTGATATAATATATGAATTTCTGGATTACCTTGAGGTATGTGCATAACTGCAACAGTGATTCCTGCAACAATATCTCCAACAGCATCTTTCTTCCAATCGTACGCTGGTAACCACCCAAGTAATGGGACCGAGTTTTTCAGAAAAGTGAGTGGTTTGACTTCTTTCCATTTTTCCGAAACTACCTTTCTGACTACCGAAGAATTAAATTCGTTGAGGAAAATACGTCGACGCAATTCACATTTATCAGAAGCTCACTTAAGAGATTATACGAATGTTATCTACTCGTAGTAACGCATGTAGTATACAGTAGTAAAAAGCAGCGAAACGAGACTGATAAGGTAAGTGGGTGGCATATACTCACAAGCTCTCTTCGGTCTGACGTATTTGCACAAGTGATTAAGTTCGTCCTGCTGATACACCGGCCGTCTGACAGTCAGTTCTGGTGCGTTCGATGACATCTCGTCGCTCAAGTAATCTGAGAAGTAGCGTATCGATTGGAAAAGGTCAGTCAATGTGTACTAGATTCAGTTTCAACTGAACCACGCGAGAGGACACATCACATTCTAATAACCGTATCCATCGACATCGAATGCAAAATATCTAAGCGTATCATCTTCTCGAATATATGTTTTACCAAGTGTTTCGCCCACTTCGCGTATTTTCAATTTGTTGACAATTTGGAACGCGACTGTGATTCCCCGGAAAGTTAGCCAGATGCTGTGAGCTTGTCAGTGATTTGCAAAATTCATTTAACATAGGAGATCACATTCGATAGATAAGCAGCATTAATTGCAAAGATTCTGATGTCATCGTGGTAAATAGTAGGCAATCCCACGATTAAGTATACTTATTAATAATATCTTGTGAAGTATAATTTCGTGTCGTGGTGTGTTGAATTAACAGTGTTGTTTTTTGCAATTCGAAACATAGTAATTAAATTTAATCCAAGAATTATGACATTAACGTAGAATAAACTGTGTTACGGAATCTTTTGAAATGCTGAAGCAACGTGTATAGCGAACCATATAGTCTCATATGTTTAATATTAATCTCTTATTTTCTGGCGAAACTTTTATTACTCGATTTTTACGTAATACGTAAAATGGGTAGAAAAATTCGTGAGCAACCTGTTGCCATGATGGTGAAGCATTCAAGAGCACTGACACCTTTGCAATGCTGTCGATGACAATCACTTAAACCCGCGAGTAATAATCGAAAGTTCGCGTATGACCGGTTACTAAAACTGGTTCGGCAATGATAATAACTCGAGCACCGTCTATCTCTCACTAACGGTCTAACTCAAATCGGCCAGTTTTTCAGCTCCTTGCTTCGCAACGTGTTTTCTATCGGAATGTAGTCACGTGTCACTAATTGCCAGATTAAACTGCCAAATAAGCTAATTATGTTTGGGGAGAACAATCGTCGGCCTGCCTCTATAGATACCGGCATGATCCTCAAAATATCGCTGCACCAATACACGATTAGTAAGATCTCACTAATCGCAGTGACGTCATCGACCTCTGCTACTGTTCTCGGTTTGTTTGGTCAGTCACGAATTCTTGGCCAATTGACTCGGTGGCACTCCAATCGAAAAGTAGCTGGGAATATTCCGAAATTGAGACCTCTATCAATCTTATCTATCGTTTAGACAAATTAATTCTTAATTATGGAAATGTAAACGCCATCTAAATACCGTCAACGAAAATAGGAAACGATGAGTTTGTACTAATATTTGTTATATTCGATTGAGTAATCGATATACGTAAGTAAATATGTAATTTGCTTTGAAAGATCTTTCGAGTGTGTATAATAAAGAGGCAAAACACAGAACTCACCGGTTGTTGAATCTCCACGACTGTCGAGGAATCTATTCAATTTCACTTTCGACGTATCTCGGTAGCAATTGAAGCGAAGAAAAATACCATGGAATCGCAAAACCTTACTCCATGTACAAACACCACCTCGTCCCGTTAACACATTTGATAAGAATTGAATCAATTCAGTAAATCGTCTGCTCAGTTTATATCGTTGCTTCTCTTATAAATCCGATTAGTGTTTTCTTGTTTTAGCCAACGCAGAGAATACTATTGTTCTTAGATTTTGTCTTGAATAATTGTTTGACTCACTCGCGTTTAAACTATCCAATTTGCTGCCAATCGTGACAAGCTACAAGATCAGCTTGCAAAATTATAGTGACGACTTACAACTAGCACCAAGGAACAATACGTATCGGTCTGATTTCACTTGATCTTGAGAACTGTGGCAAACACTCAATTGCGAAATTCGCGGTCACGAGAGATTTCGTTACGTTTTCCATCTCCAGCATTGAATGACGATGCTGGGCTTAGCGTGCGCGCAATTGCTCGAGTCGTGCGGCTTGCCCCCCAAAATATTGCTGTAATTAATCAACGCGATTAGCATTCTGACATCGTTCGAGGAACGAAGCAAAAGAGAAAGAGAGAAATTGAAAACAAGTAGAAGCGAGTACAATTCTGTCTTACGTGTTTTTAATCTGCAACTCCTTCAATCCATTTCAACCAAGATAAGTTTTCTCTCCTGTTGTTTTTTACATTTTCTCCAGTTGCCTTTATACAAAATTAGACGCGTGCATTTGCATTGCGCTTAATTAAGCTAACACAGCTGTAACGTATTCTCAATCTGTGAATCGAGACGAATGTATTACAAGAAACCACAATTTTCGGTCACAATATTTATGAAATTTTTTAAAGGTGCTTGTGAATAACTCGCTTGGAATTTCAATGCAATTTGATACTGTAATTAGAAATGTTGTAATCCTGCGCGAACAGGATTTACTGCATAGAACACGGTGACTTTCCGCTTCCACAGTCAATATTACGTTGGCCAGAAGCATATATGTCGAGCAATTATTTATCGTGGGTGTGCCCTTGCAAAATATTATTATTTGCTGGCACAGGTGTAAACGAGGCGTACAGCGTTAATTCGGTCAGGAGTTATTCGGAAAGAAACAACACTAATAACAACCCGAACTGTTTCCACGTATCCGTCTTGTATCGTAATATATTCCAAGCTTTGTCAAATAAACTTAATTATACATTCCAGGAATACTTATTTCAAAAATTTAATCGAATAATTCTCCTAAAATCTTTGGTAAACATTTTCTGATAGTATTTTAAATCCGAAAAGCTGTCAAAATAACTCCGATTTTCTCTCTGTTCTCCAGAGACAAGGAAAAGTTTAAGAAAGAAAAATGATGTGCATTTACCCGATGAGTCAAGGATCGGAACTGCTCGAAAGCATCCTTCTCCACTTCTTCGAACAACCACAAACTGCGAGGCGCCCGAAATAGAGAGCCATAACACACTCGCTAGTAAACACAGTCTTTTATTGCACTCACTGGCAAACAAACTTACCGCTTCGGTTTGTCAACAATGGGCTCTAACATTTCCCACTCTTCTTCCTTTTGCGATCTTTTATCAAACGAGATAAGTAATATTGGGCACAAACGTGTATATATATATGTATATAAATGATGCTCCTTTGCTCTACTTTATTCTTCCTCGATGGGTCAAGTTCGCGGAGCAGACTGGAAGCAGTTGTTGCTGCTTCATCGTTTGGAAAGGTGTGTCATTCACTGTACGTATACTTTTGAGACAATAGCAATATACAATATATTTCTAAGAAGTTATTTATTCATTCATTTCCTCCTTGGCATATCTTCAGAAACTCGAGGCAATTAAATACTTGGAAGAATTTCATTAAAATCTTAATTTTATCCGATAAACCAAACTTACAAAAACACTTGTGTTAATTTTATTATTCGTTACCAGGTGAAATGATTAACAAACTTCTCTTTGCCAAAGAGGCTAATTATATTTTTCATAATTTTATCACAGTTCTATACAACAATTATTTATTGTTGATCTTAAGATCTACAAGGTGTTTGGTAGGATTTTTTTTTCTTTACGGAAGCACAAAAGAAGGTAATCTTTTTTTGCATCCAGAAATAATTGGAGTCGCTAGGTAAACCAGTCGTTCGTAGAGTTCAGTGTCCTGGTCTATCATTCGTGGTTTTACTCGCAACTGTTCGTCGATATCCAGCTGCCATCCTTCGTTCCCGGAGTCGGGCCACGTTACACCCAGCAGCTGGTCATTCTCACCATCCGGAGTAGGATTTCTGAAAACGCGATGGAAATGACGAAATTGAGATCTTTTCGAGGCCATGTGCTTCGTCTCACACTCCATCCTTCGAATGGAGTATCATAATGTATACGCGGATCGATTTACGCAGCATCTATACCCTCCCTCGAACCATACACCCTCCACTTTAGGGGACGGCTAAAGGGGTTACTAGAAGAATAGTTCTCTTAGACCGTCGTTCAGTTTTATAAGAGTCTTTCATTCGAGAAGAATGCGAATTTCCACTTGAAGTATAGTAGTTTTGATTTTCTTAAAAAAGTTCATCTTGCTAATTTCTGTTAATTAAACTCGTACCCATATTTAGCGAAGTTTGACCATAATTTAACCATCTTCTTGCGGAATTGGTTAAAAGGGTCGTTAGGATCCTTAGGTGCGTGATCTGCGTTTAAGTTGAAGATGTAACCAATGTCGTCAGCATGACCAACACCTGAAATAATTAAAAGGAACTTATTTGATCTGCGTTATTCTAATTTAAATAATTATTGTAATTCTATTTAGAAAACATATTCTTTCATTTACCAGTTAGGTTTACTCCGAAACGGTAATGCATTGCGTATTCAGATTCATATGACACCCGGTAATAATAAACTGGTTCGGAGTGATTTCTTATCAGTCGTTGAGTTATATCGATCGGCGCGTCGAAAAAGACTACTGACGCTACCTGCGAAAAAATCATATATTCCAATACCGCAGTAAAAAAGTCTAAAAATGTGTCATATTAAATACCTTTATCAATTGACGCAGATTAGACTCTGAAATTTTCGTGGGAATTCTGAGTAACCATTCACTATGGTTATTGGTAGCAACGCCAACATTCTCGACTATACTCCGTGCATAGTTCATATGACTCTTAAGTTTCTGAAATGCTGTAAGGGGATCCATTGTGTCAAATTGCGTGAATTAATATTAACATTGGCTCAATATTATAAATTAATATTATCTTACGTTTTGCAACTAACAATGCTTCTTCTTTCGTAAAACCCAACATATGAGGACCTTTATAAAAAGCTCCATTTTCATACAGGGTGAAAGGACAAGCTGGCAGGAAGACTTGTTCCGCTCCAGCAATTGCAGTATTTTCTACCGTCGGTTTGAACACGAAATCCAATCCAAACTTTTGACAAAAATAACATAATATATTGAGATTAGAAATATTTGTCCTACGAATAAAGACAGATTTATAAAGAAAAAATGGATAACCATACCAGTGATAATTTTTTAGTTGCTAATATGATATCTTTTGGTGAAACGGTACGCAAATAATTAATCAAGTCCACCTTGTGTCTCGTAGAGTGTCCGAGCTCTTTACCAAGGCGGAAAGCCGCCCTCAAAGCGTCTTTCCTTGGCGCGTAGCTCCAAACCGCCAGAGGCGAACCACTCATACTGATTGATCGATGAAATAAGCCTGTGTGGAGAAAAACAGTATACATGTACACATACGTATACCACTCATTCAATACACAAAACCTTGTGCTTCGGAACAATAGAAAATATATTATTAATAAAAAAGGAAATAACAAGGATGGGTAAGGTCGATCAATTTATTATTTACAGTCATAATGACTCTTAGTGAAAGAATTTTTCTAAAGGGTAAAATTGTTAATAAAAATACCTTTCGACATTGGTGAGAGCTTTTGAAATTCTACCGACGATGCACCCGCACTTTGGCCAAAGATCGTAACTTGATTGGGGTCTCCTGCGAAATTGGCAATATTCTTCTGCACCCATTTCAACGCGAAGCTTTGATCTTTCAAACCCGCATTGCCGAGAGCCTCTGGATGGTCTACCGATAGGAATCCTAAAACAAAGAGCCACTCGCATTACGTGAGCAAGCTCGCGAAAAAAGTATTCAAAGGAAAAAGTTGTTAATTCCTTCTGAACCGTACCCAGTGCACCCAGCCGATAGTTGATGCTGACAAAGACAACGTCATTTTCAAGGAAGAAATCTGCTCCGTAAACCGAACTATTAGTGGTACCCGAGATAAACCCACCTCCGTAGATCCATACCATTACTGGTCTCAGCCTCATTTTAGTTGGATCATCGAAACTGGTCTATTAAAGGAATATATATCTCGATGAAACAATATAAAAACTAACAACAATAACATAAAAACATCAAAAATAACAACTAACATCACAAATTATTAAAAAAATTAAACTTTGATTAAGAAGGTGATAAAATATTTACCTGAGGACTGTAAACATTCAGATACAAACAATCTTCACTTCCTTGAACAATTGTTTCACTCAGTTGCACACAGTCGCTTTGTTGCTTAACAGTGGATAGTACATTGTTCCATGGTTCTACTTCTATTGGTGCCTGAAAAGAGACACACATGTGAAGGTATAATCACGAGATTTACTTACGCGTAATACAACCAAAGAGTTATGGTACTTGATACTAAAATGACCAATCCTTTCGAGAACATGTATGAACCACTGTAAAATTTACCTTAAACCTGAGTGTGCCCAGTGGAGGCTTAGCAAAGGGAATTCCTTTGAAAGCTGAATATTCCTGGCCCTTCCATATGGTCTTCAGAATTTCACCCTGCACCGCTCCCGCGTGAGTATCCACGACTTGGGTGAGTCGTGCATGGCACTCTATCGTGAGTGCAATCAGAAGAATACCAAGGAACGCGGCACCGTTTCTCCTCAAGCTCATCTTCCTGTTTGCGAAATGGAGCCACACACGCGGCCTCTTCGGCTAAATATCTTTCGCTAATCTCGAGCTCGCGCGAATGTCTCGGTATCGATATGCATCTGGACTGATATGCACGAGCCTCTTTAACGGTGAGCGTGTTAACGTTGCTCGTATTTCTGGCACCTTGGAAAACGGGTCAACTTCTTCGATTAACTTCTGTCTTACGCAAATTCAAAGGATAAACGTGACCATTTCCCATAACTATTATCATTATTATTTTCAGTGTTATTATTCTTTCGTCCATTAGGGATAGCCAGTCGGAACTTTGCCAAGTTTCATCTTCCTTTCTTGTTCCATTTAGCAATATTTTGCTTTGTACGTATTGCGTGGTTTTCTCATTACGGTTTCCTATATTTTTCTCTTTCCTGAGTGTATAATAATTCTTCTAAACGATATAATTAAACTATCACTAAAATATATCAAGGTAGCGTTTGTTTATGTTTTGCGTCGTCCCCAATTACTGATACAGCAAATTCCTTTTCGATTGGCGATAATTGATCTCCGAATCGAAACAACAAGTAATTCATAATAAATGACTCTTATCTGAAATCTGACATGTGAATTATTCAAAACGCATTCGGGCCACAAAGCATCAACAGATGCAATGACTATGAGAAATGGAGAACTTGGTAATAAAATATATTTTTTATAAGATAGCATTGACACCGACTTTAAAGACACTATCACTCTGAATTTTTATATTGAATCTATCTAATGCCATTATCAGACTGTTTATCAGTACATTTTATTTCACAGTGAGAAAATTGTTCAATGACAATCGAGTTTCAAAGGAACTGTTGCGAATTGTGGAGAAGAACGTAGCGCCTTATTTCCGATTAATTCGATAGACCGAGAAGCGGCTTTAGTGGAGAAAGAAAGCTGTCTCGGCACCGTGGCCTTTATAAGTCGATATAACCAGCGCTTAATTAATTGAAGTGGTTTCCGATAAACCGTTACAGCGTTCCGATTGCGATTCGGCCCTTTTCGATTGGCTTGAATAAGTGCTCGAAAATCACCGGTAACTAATTATAATTTAATTTCCTGCCTGGCTAATTTCTGCTCCGATACAATTTTGCAGCTAGCACACCAACACGAATTATATACATTTACATATCTCGATACACACATATATATATATATATATATATACATCTGTATACATACAGTATGTATGTATATGTAGAGCTGAGTCGAATCCTCGTTAAAGTTTCAGGGCAATTCGAGCAATTCCGCAGCACGCTCGATCTCGAGGCTGTGGGGTCCGCGCGCAATGCCAATATCGAAATTACGAAGTTGCGATCGCGATACGACCTAGGAGAGAGTGTCTGTGCGTTCTCCGTGAATTCGTTATAATTTCGAGTCAAAGGGAGACCAAGTAATTGCCGTGCAACGCGAGAAGAGCGCCTCAATCGACTTTAGCTTTTTCAGACCCAATATTTGGAATAAGAGCATTCGCATCGTCAGCCTTTTAGCTGGAAACCTCTTGCGTCTGCTTGAAATTGATCAGCCTGCTCTATATACTACAGACTGTTTCATAACACACGGCAGACATTTCACCGATAGACCGATGACATGAAAATTATAATAGACATCAAAGTTAATCGGACTTGATATTAATTTCTGAAATAATTTTAGCTGTAAAAACAACCAGAAATAATTACGTCGTCAATTTTTATTGAGGATTCTGATATAATAAAGATTATTCTGTCGTTAATATTTTTGTCGAAAATAATCAATGCGATACATCGATGAAATAAAAAGAAAGGTACTAAGATATATGCAACGTTCAATGTACATGTAATGTCTTGAATACTATGAAACAGCCTGTACAACCTTCATCAGCATATTTGCATTAGGCCGACTAGCGATTGGCGAAGAATTCCTTCGAATCCCAATGCGGCGGTTCATTTACTCGGATGTTCCACTGACTCAATCGTATTTGCTTTTTTCGTACAAAACCAGGTCTGTTTAGCCGTGATTCAGCCTGGTGGCCGGGAATTTGGTCTCGGAGGAGGCGCGAGTTCAAGCTCGGTCGCCGGCTTAAATTCAACACGTGCACCTACAGCCTCTTATTGTATGTGTTTGGAAGCGAGCAGGAAAGGGTACGAAGTTGTTGCTTTATAATGGAAGAGCCGATACGTGACCGGCTCTATAGGTTCTCTGGGGCCTCTCGAGTTTTCTTGCCAAAGCGACTCCAGCCAATAGACCATACGTGCCTCAACATCCACCTTACTATATATATGTATAACTTTGCGCAGTGAACTCACGATATTCTATGCCTACTCGCGAATATTTTCTTAGAAATATTCCTTACGAACTTATTACAAATTTTCATCAAAAGTGCTTTAGTAATTAAAAGCTAATATCGATCAATTTATAGACAATTATAATAATATTTTTTGTTCAGTTTACTGTGTAGAAAATTATAGATTTTGAAGATATAAATTGAGATACTCGAAATAGGCAACAGGATATATATATATGTTGTTTTGATAATTGCGGAACAGCTGGCTGGCCAAGAATCGTCGTATATCAGGTAACGTGTGTCCATGATGGATTCACTCTAATGATTCGCAGCTGATTTCCTTCCACCGCTGGCCGTTAGCCACTGTATGAGTCGGTCGTCAGCATGAAATTACAAAATCGATCGTGACCCTTCGTAATGGAGTCGTCTCAATTGCGAGTATACTACGAGAAAGTAGAGTATGTTATACTCGAAATAGTAGTTACTATACTACTGCATTGACGGTACATCGCTCGATACCTCTTCAAGGTTGCGATTAAACAATCGAATAATCCGATTGCGAATTCCGCGATGTCTATCGCGCTTAGTGCAAATATTTTCTAATTAATTGTATCGCGAAGTAAGGGTAAATTTGCAACGTAGGAGTCAATCAGATAAATTATCTGGGACAAAAGAATCTCATCGGTACGAATAGTTGCACGTTTGATAACGTGGAACATCGATCGAACTAGCAAGCACTGTCTTAGTTAGCGGTGAATTGCGTTCTTATAATGCGTAATGAGAAATAAAATAACACTGATGTGGTTAATACGTCTTTTTCTACGTTTCTATTTATTATGAAAATATAATACAAAACATCCTATGTTGTATTACATAGATAACAATGCTCAATTAACGTTTTTTTCCCTTTTGTCTTGTTTCAACGTTACCATCCAACACTATGAGAAGCATGTCGGGATAGGTAAAGTCGTGTTTCTCTTATTCGTTTTTTTTTTTGTTCATCGTTTGGAGGAAAGGCCCGATATACAGAGAGAGATATACAGACGAGACGTTATAGAGCAGATTAGAGACTGAAAGAAGAAAATGAACCTGGTATTACAAAGAAAAGCCGCTCGAGGGAGCGGCGAACAGGAAAAAGGGGGGTTTAAGAGGGGTAGATAGGGGGGCATCGTTCGTCTTCCGGGCATGGGGAGGCTCTTGTTTCGCGTGTCGATGCACAATTGGAGTTTTGTATTAGCGCTAGTTTACAAATAATACAAATGTATGTAAATATCGTTATAATAATAGGTTCCCTCATTAGCGAGAAAGAAGCTTAAAGCTAAATCATCTAGCGTCACTATCGTTTTTCACACCATGCTAATATCTACGTGTTCCAGGTGGTACCCGTGAACAGCCGCGTCGTGGTCAGAGAAAGCTCGACCAAGGTAGCCAGAGCAGTCGAACACGAAACGAAAAACTCAACAGCGAGGTATCCCCTCAACGACCACCCCGCGAAATTGGAAATCGAGCGTAGTGGTCGCTGACGGGGCCAACAAAGGAAATCCACTTTAAACGATACCTCTCCGATTGGGACGAAAATAGAGGAAGTTTCGTGTGGCGAAACAGTGATAGGAAATACATAGAAGAAGAAAAAGAAGAAGAAATAGAGAAAGGTTAAATAGAAATAGAAGAAAGAGTCTTAACTGAGAATGAAGAAAGGGATAGACAGAGTTTCTCGAACAAGAGTATGAAAAGCCGAAGGAAGATACGGGTGGGTCAGAGACCGATCGCTCTCTACCAATAATGTATTGTCAATCGTTTCGTCCTTCAACGGAGTGCGAGCTCAGCTGTCACAGGCACCGAGTGAAATACATTAGCGACCTACGGTAACTCTATATCACTACCTTATTAGGCGAAATTCGAGTGCGCGGCCTCCCCGTTGCCGCTGACGCCGCGCGCGACTTACCTAACTACCTACTAATAGCCGATGTCGGCCGTTCCAGACACCCGGACATCCGGTCGTCCGGGGATGCCTCCGGAAAGAACAGAGAAGATAGAGGAGAACGGTCGCGGCAACGGGACTTCCGGGCAAACTGGTCGACCTAGGCAATTAGTGTCATCTACGTAAATGCTAAATACAATTAGCACTACGGTCAGAATAAGTTAATGACCATATAGTATAGTGTTGCATGTTGTGCTTGTGTGTGTTCGTGTGTCAAGTGTCGAGTTTCCCACGTGTTGCATGTGTTGTTTTTCTGTCTTCTGTACTTTTATCTAGAATGTCAATATTTCTCCCTTTCACTTCCGGTTATGTCTCTCGGTTCGTGCGTACTTGTGTCTATCTATGTATGTATGTATATGGAATCAATGGAATAAGAGTGTAAGTTTACCGAAAGTGTGGGTGCACCTACGGCAATGTGTTCTTCGTTTTCAGTTTAATATCATTTATTTTTAATACCTTTAGTTCGTTAATTATCTTTTTAACACTATATTGCTCTTTTGTATTGCTTCGGCGGCAGTATAGCCCTACGTAGTCATGCAAGGTATAATTTTTTTTTTTTCGTTTTTTTTTACCCTACTGTTTACTCCCACCTCGTCGATCGTTTAATGATCGTTAATACAATCGTAAAGATGATCGTAATGAATAGAATAAGAATTGTGAAATCGTTCGATCCGCGATATAATAATATATAATCGTAATAATCATAATTGGATAATCTCATCGCGAACTGCGGGAGATTCCTGGCGGCGGCGGTGGCGGCTGCGGCTTCCTACGATAATAATAAGTTATGCCTCTTGCGTTTATGTACGTACGGGATTAATAGTTTGTTATTTTCAGCCTACCGGTGTGTTAGTTCGATATACATTTCATCGGTAATACCGTGTCAACATATCTCTATAAATATAGTTAACTTCGTATTCTGCGTGTACTGCACTCTTAAGTAAAAGCTATAAAATATGGATACTTGCGTATATTTTTATTACTTTTTTTAATCGTCCTTCGCTCTATTCTCGAGGGATCTCAAGGGATCTCGAGGGATCTCGAGGGCGGCCGGCCGAGCGTGCTCGTTGCGCCCGGGCCGCAATCGCGGTACGCCCCCAGCGCCTGTCGCATTCTCTCGAACTAAAGTCCGATATAATAATAATAATATATAATATTTTTTATGTATATAATATATATATATATAATAGATTTATGTATATCAATGTAACCAGTGGTGCGACCCCATCGCGTTACATCGTGTTACTTCGTCTTATAAAAACCATCGCTAGTCTCCTCGTCTCGTCGTTATATTATAATAACTCTCGCTAGACTGGTGATTAGGCTCCCTAAATTGTGTGCCCGTACTATAGTGTCTCCGGTGTTCGTTTTTCTCATGAGTGTATTATGTATGTCTCTGTCGAAGTGTCGTGATGTTAAGTATCGTGTCACAGCACTAAATCCCATGGATTCTTCTTCGTCTCGTTTTATTTCTACCATTTAGTCGAGATTATTCTTGTATATTGTACATATATATATCTTGTTGGAGAAGAATCCGTAGGATTAGTGCAAAAGTGTACCTTTCGTGTTTTCGGTGGACGTGTGATTATTCTGCATGGCGCTAAATCGTCGAGTTATATTTAAAACTGTTAAGGTTAAAAATTCATCGACCTATATCTCTTCGCGTTTATCATATAATATATATTAATCGGACGCGCGCGGACGCCTCGGATCGAGGTTGCGCGCGACCGCCTACGAAGTTATTGCTTTTGAATACCCCGGCTTCCTTGGGAGCATCCAAATGGAACAATATCCTGTAAATATCAGTCGCACTTCAAGGAAGGGCGATGGGGCTAAGGAATTTTGATGGACTTTTAAGGGACTCGGGAATCGGCGGGTGCTTTTCTCGAGGGTACTATCACAATGCGTACAATATCAATTATCTATATGCGTTATAGGTAAAGTTAAGGTTCACCTTATATCACATCCGTCCCTAACCGACACGTGGCACACGTCGTACTTTTTTTACACCCTTGACAAGCCTGTTTTATTTCTTTTGTCAAGTGGCAATTATTATATCTTCCTAATTGAATTTTCCTAATTCTCATCGCTCAAAGAAAATAACAATACGGTTGATTCGATTCAATTTGATATTAATAGAAGATCTAAAACTGTATTATTGCTTGAGAAATTTTACTGAAGCGCAACGAGTGCCACGCGATGATTAGCTCGTTATTTTAGGTTCGCAATCAATAATAACAGTAATTAATTATGATAGTTTGCAATCGTTCTCATCGTCATTGTAGTCGTTGTTAATAATTGGTACTCGCAAGCGCTTGTGATCCTGGATCGTCGGCTCGTTATATTGCTTTTCGTGCTATTCGGGCGCAGTTACTCGCCTCTCGTTTCTTTCGCTTCTCGAACGTGTAATTGACACAGTCCGTACTCATCGGGACGCATTATACACGCTAAAGTATAATTTACTGGTGTATAGGCACTTTTTCTCCATTTCTCTTTACTCTCATTCTCTCGTTCTCACCCTTGCTTGCATTTTGTCAAGCCAAGCCTTCTCTCTCTCTTTCTCTCTCTCTCTTTCTCACACTCTTCCACCCTTTTCACTCTCCCTTCCTTTCAAACTCCATCTCTTTTTTTCGCACAACTCTTTCTGAATAACAAACTATACAACATATTTATTTCTTACGCTTTTCTTCGCCTCCTCCTTTTTTCTTTCATTGCTCTTATTTCGATGTAATCGCTTTGACGCGATCTCTTGGTGTCATCGTCTCTTAATGCTAGAAACGTTTATTACTTCTTCGTCGAGAAATTTTGCCAAATGGGTTTCATTATACTAACAGGATTTCGAATCTCCACGGAAGAGCATCGAGATCATGGAAAGGGAAAAGACGAGTACTTCCAGATTAGCAACCCTTTACAGTCAGGATCTTTTGACGAGTTTATCTCTTAGTGCTTCGGTTTCAAGTAAACTTTCGAGAGACGATGGTTCCTCGATCTCTTTGGAATTCGACTGATCCGGATTGCTTGGATAGATGCAAAAAGTGAGTAGAATGGAAAGGTGATCTTACTCGATAAATCCCAGAATTCAGGAATTTTCAATTCAAGAGTGGGACAGAGCTACGAGAAGAAGGAATCGGAAGTATACATTGCCAGAACAGCGACAGATAGAATTTCGAGCGAGAGGATTTTCGCGCAATGCTTTTGGTGCACTTGTATGACGGTTATGATGACCCTCTGTACACAACTCCACCAATTGTTAAATATTGTTCAAAGTGCTACTAAAGTATATTGTTCCAATCTCAAGAGAATGTTTGCCAAATTAATGTTACTTCGTATAAGATCCAAGAAATATTCTATTGGCACTTGAAGTCAATTTTGATTCTTTGTTCGATACGTGCAAGAGGGTCATACATACAGATCTTTCGCGTCTTTCGTAAATTATTAATTGCGAACGCTTTGCGGACTGCGACAGATGGTCGACGTACGCATATAGATCGCAGACGAAGTGAAAAGTACAGCGAACAGTGAGAGCCGTAAAGGGAATCCCTATTTATACGGAGTACGAAAAGCGACAGGCACAGATTCTAAGAATCTCTGCACACAACTGTCCACTTACTTCGCGAGTATTGCATACTCTCGACTACAGACTACTAACAACTCAAGAAAAACTAAATGCTTATGAATGCGTTCGTTCAGAATCGTGGCATCTTTAAGAGAGCAATGTTACATCGATGACACGAAGTTACATTTGCCCATTTCCCAATGCAGAATCTTCCGAATCGTACGAATCAGAACCAACAAGGAGAATTACCTCAAAAAATTCAGTAGTAGTAGTACATACATTCTTATGGTCGTCATTAGAATTTTATTGCTTTGTTCCCCCTGGCTCGATAAGAAGACTCTTGTACGCATTCGAAATACTTAGTGGTCTCCTTTCGAGTAGTTGTTCTCTAGTTTTGGTCGTCCGCTCTCAAATACGCGAATAATACACCAAGAAGGATAGATTCGCTGATTCGGAGGTCACTGCAATGAAATGTCATCGAGAATACATCCGATCGATAACGAGACCGGGAAAAAATTGTGACATCCGGCAGTTCCTCGTAAACCTAGTCGAAGTTGATTGACCTGGAGGTCCGTCTGACTCGGACACGGTCTCTCCACTTTGTACTTAATATCACCGCTACGAACAATTACCTCGCTATAATCGTAAGTTAACGAGACTTTACGATTTTATTGACTCGTTATTGACTCGTTTTTCGTTCTTAATGCTTGAGCAAAGCTGGCCGTTCGATCGGGTGTACTCTCGATCACGTTCGTCTTTACAATTTCGCGTTCGTATTCGTGGGACGAGAATCACTCTTCAACGAATACCAACAGTAATTATTGCTTATGTAAGTTATCTCGCGACGTTGACTCGAAGGTGGCCCTAATTAAAATTCTATTAATTTTCCATTACTGTACTGCCGGGATATCAGCAAAAATGCTGGAAGAGAAATACAGTTGAATTGACGTGCACTCAAGTATCGTGCCTAATTGTATGGTATCTAAAACTCTTTTTTTTTTTTTAATTATCATTATTATTATTATTATTATTATAATTCGTCTCGAAGACTCTTCCAATCCGATTTCACGAGACACATTCGAGCCAAACGTCAGTCGTGCAGGTTGTTCACGACGAATTTAATACCGAATTATCGAATATAGTGGTTCATTGACGCACCCACACTTATGGTGTTCGAATATTTGTACATTCCTTTGGAAGTTACGCGCGAAATTATGCTAAATCGAGTATTGCTTTTGATCTGACTGATGCCGTCTTTGACAATCAGCCATGAAAATTGGAAAGAGTTTATTTTATGGAGACACGTTCAGTATTTAACAAATATTGACGTTCTTTTCCTACCTCCCTATTTGACGACGAATCTTATGTACGAGATTTATTGCGATAGACTGTGTATTTTTGCGTCTCTGTATGTGTACCTAATAACTGCTGGTTTGTTCCGCGACGTTAAACCCCGACGACACTGAAGCGTCGCTTATCACGAGTTACTATTGGGTCCTGACGTTCAACGCGTTCGTCCTTGCTTCTCTGGTTCCGGATTCACTCGATTACCACGACGAACGATCCATGTAACGTGCGATCGAAAAAGGAAATGAAAAATCTTTTTCTCTTTCTCTCCAACTGACGAAGCTTCCAGTTGGCTTTGTCGTCCGTTAGGGTTCCCGTCTCTGTTCACTTAAAGTTTCTAAAGGTCGAGTGGTTCGATGTTCTCGGTCACTCATGGTGTTCTTCGTGATGCTCGCGCCCCACTAAAGGCCGAGCGTGACTAATGGCTTTTTCTTTACTCCTTGTTCCTAATTACGGTAAAAACGCGATTTAAATTTAGTATTGCTTTTCTTTTTCAACGCCTCGAACCTGGCCGAGGATCTACAAGGATTCGCGTCACCGGATCGCCTCGGACATTATGGATCAATCGTGATCCTCGTTGCCAAGCTATTTCCTCTTTACGATATCGTTTCCTTTTTCTTAATTACCTATCTCTCTCTTTCCCAGATGATGTTCCCATTTTCCTAAAATTCCCTAATAATCGTTCGAGGGAAATGCAAGAAGCACGAGGAGTATAAACTAAAATTGATGTCACAGATCCGGATTTCCTTAGTGAGAAATCCGGACCCGAGAGATCATTGTTGAGAAAAAGCAACGGTTACTTGTTGTCTGACGAACGCAAACCAAAAAAAAAAAGAGACCTTCACGCCGATATTTATCGAATATTGGCCCGAGTGGTGACCCAGCTCTCGCCAGTATAACGTTACTTAATTTAAGAAAGTTTACCTCGTCTCGTGAGACTCTTATGTACCTTACGCTTTAAAGGGTTCTTTAGGCTCCTTTATGCCACTACTATTTTCGATACTTGCTACCAACTCCTTTTTTTACTCTTTACATCGCTGCCTTCTAGACATATTTACACGTGATCCTTGTCCTAGAGGAAAAAAGAACCGAGGGTGCGTGATGCGCAACCGAACCGTGGAACCAATGAGAACCAATGACCGGTGGCAGTAATAATGGGCGAGGATAAATGCAATTACGCTGGTAACGGCTCAGTATTACGATAGAGTTGACGATAAATAGTTGCGTCGTCGTACACTCGCTATGCTTTATGTAATTTATATCGTCTATGTATATAATATTATATACTCGTATCGTATATATAATATATATATATATATTTATATATCTATATATTTAGGTTCATGTACCACTAATGTGCGTGAGTGATCGGATATACGCGACCGTCCACCTTCGTCGTACAATTACATATCTTGAGAAAAATAACGGACTTGGCCTTCGTTGCTTACTCTCGAAACTATATATATGTACTATATATTATATATACGCTTATCTCGTTTTCCTATCGTTTTCTCGCCTTCTCCCGACTAAAACCGCCTTTCGTTACCTTGACGTGCTTCCTCCGATTTCCTACAATGTCAATTTCCCTCGTCGGATCGTTATTGGTCACTTGTCCACGGTGTAAATCAGGACTTGCGGAGAATCGAACGACTTCGAGAATCGATACACACTCCTCTGAAGATTCTCCAATTTTCGAATGGTTACCAACTATAGAAATTTTCTCTAAGGAGCTGAATATCGAGAAGAGCTCACAGCGTCTCGGAGGTCGGCAACTATAATGAGAACTCGAGAGAAGGCAGTAGTAATGGTCAGCATGCGGCTGACCATTATCGCCGGTAAAGCCCTGTTCAAGGGATTCCTGGCCAAGCGGAAGAGCAAATCGCCTCACATAAGCGGCGTATAAGCGCGATAAGGTGCCTTACGTAAGCGCGGAACTAGCACTCGGCTTCCAGGCGCAAACACCTAAGTAACTTAACGCTTGGCCGGTCCGATAACAATCTGATATTCACCCCGATTACGTTACATCTCCCAGGTGGCCACTCCCGCTGACCAATAAATCCCGTGCGTGTTCCTTTATCACGACGACCCACCCTCTAGCTAGCTCTCGTCTCCACTATCTATCTCTTTCGCTTCCTATCCGCCTGGTAATTACCCTCTCGATTTTTACGACTTATTTACAGCCCCACAGGCAAAGCCCTGATTTTCCACTGCGAAACGGAATGCACGTCGACTGTCAGAAAACCTGATAACGATCGGGAAAGGAAAACCCAATGGAAGTAGGAATAACTCGCGACGAATACCTTTACTGTGAGCAAGTTGGTGTCCCGCTCTATTTCTTTTCTTTTTCTTCTTCTTCTTTTTTTTTCTCCCTCATAGCAGGGTACACTCGCGGATACGCGGGTGTAGGTGTATACTTAAAGCTAGAACTAGGTCCTGAACACATCGTTCTCTAAGTGTCGTGCTTTTAAGCGCATATTATTATCGACGGAGTCTAAGGTACTCGGCCTCTTGCATATCGCCGCGAGACGGGCGCAACACCCTCGAGGAAATTGCACACCCTTGCTCTGCGGAAGCCCATACTCCAAAAGAAGCAAAAGTCGCTAAAGAAGTGTATCTCGGAGTGTGCTGCACAACCATACAACCTTTTAGAGTGTGCTTCAATTATTGTAGTTTTTTAACTGTAATGCATAATTCAATGTTGTCGTTTAATTGTTACGAAGGAAACCTCACTGTATGGATAGATAGATGTTCACCTGTCCAGGAGGTAAACTAACGACTCTGAAGGTAGCAGCCGCGGGGGGTTAGAGGGTGCTCGATTACCTCGAAGTCGTGATTACGGGTTCTCCGGGAAGTAGAAATGGTGCGTCAACGATCGCGGGAAGGGTGATTAGTCCCAAGGGGTGTCGCGTCCCGTCTTGTGCGCGAGGGCGTCACGTAAAAGTGGTCTGGCGCGGTGGTCGTTGCGTGTAGGATCATACATATACATATGCGCAGGGTCTATTGTAATTGGACCGGAGGACCGTGTCTTATGTTTTCCAACTCTCCTCGCCCTCTACCTCCCCTAACTCTTGGATCCCTTTGTCTCTGCAATTCCTTTCTCTCTATCTCTCTCTTTCTCGTTTCACTTAGGCTAAGGCAACTAACGAATAGTTAAAAAACTGTCAAGGCTCTCGTTGGAAGGATTACAAAATGCGGAGTGTCAGCGGTTGAAGATCCTCAGCTCCGATAACGACTTGGAACCGAAGACTAGATCCACTGAACACACCTATCTCTATATAACGAACGGCATACTATCGAATGATTCCTCACAGCTGGAAACATTCAATTTCCAGCTGAGAATCTCGCTCGTTCGTGGACTCGCAATGATAGCTAGAAACTTTGTGAAACGAACGAGAAATCATGAATGTTCCCACGTTGTTTATTGCATCAGTCTGATAACACTACTTGTTTCTCGAACCCTTCATAGAATTGCCACGATCAGATACACAGTTCATAGAGAGATATTAAGAATAAGAGATTCGATCTAATAGAGGAAAGTAGAATATTAGACTCGGCAGTAAGCAGAATGACTGGTTACCGAGTATACACAGAGAAAATGTCAAGTTCAGGAACTTTCTAGATCAATAATAGTCGCATGAGTCTCATTCTATAAAGGGCTGGAGGCCTGTCCTTCGTCATCGTCCATCTTAATTTTCCCAAGTGCAGCCTTTTGCGACCCACTCTTCGATTTACGTCGAAACCAAACGAATTCACCGAGTCATTGACATTGCTACTGGCCACGATTACAATTAATTGGCTCGATATCCCGAAATTGCAGTGCAGCATGAATGAGGGTGCCATTTCACGCGCACAAATTCCCACAGGCACATGTACATATAGAAATGCAGTGCCGATTTGCAATTGTCGTGTGGCCTGGAAAATCTCGTGGTTAAAGCGCCTATTGCAGAGAGCCGCTTGCCGATGCTTTTTCCAATCCGATTAAGCGCGGACGCATTATACCGATAAAATGACAAACGTGCACAAAGGGGGAATTTTCAGAGCGGTCGGGGCCCCCTGTAATTGCGCGACAGAAGATTTTTCCCCCTTGCCGATAATAATAATAAAACGATCACTGAAACAGACCGTGCGAATAAACCGAATATAATTGTCGCGATATCGTTCCTCTGATTTTCGTCCGCTCGCATCGCAAGGGAATAAAAGCATTTCGAATTTTCCTACTACGCGAGACTGAGCTCGTGAGGAATGCGATTAATTCGAATTTATTAAAGGATTCGATGAACGAAGTAACTCAGTGAGCTTTTTGTTTCATTCTCCATTGGAGGTTCTCGTATACTCCAAGATAATCTGACAATCTTGATTCAGAAAAAATCAATAGGATAAAACCCAAGAAATGTTTCGAAATAAAATCGTGTCGCGAGTCGCATCCAGCTGCACCTGGTTCGAGTCAGAATAGCGAAAGTGCAAAGACACTCGAGATAGGAGTAGAAAGAATAGCGCGGGGCAGTCGAAGAGCACACGACAGTCGGAAACAGCAACAGTTGCGCCAGCTTGTAAGTCAGCTTGAACAGAATAATACTTTGGTCCAATAATTTCCAATCTTTCAGAAAAGAAGATGAAAGGAAAAAAAAAGTTAATCAACTACCACAATAGAGTCGATCAGTATGTTTGATAAAAAGAATTTCAATTAAATCGTCGCATTAGCGAGAAGAATCGCGAGGTGAAAAATCTGAATTTAATAAGCGAGCCTTATTACCCCGAGGCTCAGAGTTCTCAACATCCAGCCCCTTAATTAGCGTCCTTAAGGATAGAAAAGCTCAATTCGCGAGATAGCCAAAAGAAAGAAATGCTCCCGTTGCTGTTTCGGGGGTAAAAGCAGAGAAGGCGGCTTCGCCGAGGAGTAGCACGAGTGTTAAACGAGAAGTCTATTAGTTAAGAGCTGGAGCGAAGACAGCCCGATTAAATAGAGGAAGATTATATTAGTTACACGAGTTATAGGATAATATAGTAGTAGTCACGATTACCTGGGGAATCTCCCTCATAGTGGAAGTATCTACGCGTTATACATATATGTACAATATGTAGAATACTCTAACGTACGTTTTCCTTGTATTTATGTCCCTAGATTTAGGCGAATACGCGTAGTAGAATAGATTAAGTAAGAAGACGCGTAAGAATAGCATCGTGTGCAAAGTTGCGTGAAGGATAATTGATGCCCTCATTTATATTACTTGTAAGCAAGTGAGTTGATCAGAAGCAGAAAAGAGGCGATTGGAAGACTTCGATTTGGCGAGAAGATTCATTATCCGATGATAAGTCAATTCGATGCTGATAGTAACGTGAATTCGTTTTCTGATCAGCAATGTGATTCGATAAAGCTGCAAACGTGTAACTTTAATTTTGAACCCGACAGGTAATGAGGCGCCGGTAATTACCCAACTCTCTCCCTCTGTCTCTCTCTCTCTCTCTCTCTCTCTCTCTCTCTCTCTCTCTTCATTTTGCTGGTACGCCCGTTCCGCTATCAATAATTATCATTCGGAAATGTTGGCCCGCTTCCGTGCCAGCTTTATGTGCCGGGCGAAGCGCAACGAATTGTTTTCGCGCAAAGTATACCTTGCTTTAATGGTATTATAAATTAATCACCGAGTTGCAATTGATATAACGGAAGTTGAAATATTAATGTGGGCCTGCGCTCCGACGAAACGCTTCCATTAGTGGATCCCATTTAAATTTTGTCGGCATTGAAAGTGAATTAGATGGGAAAAAGATAGAGTTAGATTATAGAGATGGTAAAATCGGAATAATGAGATCCTCGCGACAATCGAAAAATATCCAGCCTCGAAAACGTAGTTTAAGGCTTTTTAGATCGAAATATATGTACAGGAAATTACTATGAAATATTATTTTCATCGCAAATAGCATCGTAATGACGCTACGTCTATTAATTGTTCGTATTCGTTGCCTCGCATCGAATAAATATCGAATGAAATTCGATGACGCATTGGCTACGATTTTGTACACACTTCCTTGAGCACTTCTAATCGTAAGTAACGTGAGAGTAACGTGCAATTAACGGGGTTGAGCTGGCGTCCGGAGGATGCCCCGTTCCTGAGACTCTCCAACTTCCGCTTTCTGAGTTTATCGTAAACTTTGTTAATTCCAGACAGATCTTCCGTCTCTCTCGGTGTCCGACTCTCGATTTCCATAGTTTTTGTATTTGCGAAAAAGAGGGTGGAACAAGGTGGCGAAGCAATTGAATTTTTATCAAGGGTCTCCAATGGACAAATGAGTTCTCGAGGCTACGAAAACAAGGGGAGGAAGTCGCGTTGCCGAGTGGACGCCAGTGGGAAAAACTCTTAATTAGTTTGGAAATTGAAAAGTGGAAATGGTCACGACTCACTTAGTCCGGTAATAAGGGTGCAAA
The DNA here is from genome assembly GCA_963989405.1 of Trypoxylon attenuatum. Lineage (NCBI taxonomy): Eukaryota > Metazoa > Arthropoda > Insecta > Hymenoptera > Crabronidae > Trypoxylon > Trypoxylon attenuatum. The sequence goes on along the minus strand of OZ022489.1, from coordinate 3,131,816 downwards.
GTTACGGAGCTGAGCGGTTTGGATCTCGCTGGCTCGTCAATTAAAATACTTTAATTGACCGTGAGACTTTCTAACGAACCACCGACGATTTCTGCTAACGAACTCTAATCTCGACCAACGCGTACATTTGCATCCGGTTCTCTCCCTTCTTCGACCGCTAAGTCATCCAATCTGCCATTAGAATCGCGCAAATCCAATTTGGATAGGTATAGTATCATCCGAATCGCATAGAAATGACCAGCTTAATTTTCTGCACTTCTGCACAAGGATAAGGTAACAAGGAAAATTCGCAAGTCTACGTCAACCCGATTGGAATACGAAATACAAGTTAATTCTAAGGCTTCGTTAAAATACGCGGGAGAATTCATAGCGATAATCCTTTTAATACGTGCTTACGTGTGACGCGTTACGAAATTAGTTCCGAAGTTGGCGTTACCCTTCTCCCTCGAACAGCATTTCAGTAATGATCAGCCTCATAAAAGGTCAAAGTTTCAGAACGCCATTTTTCCCGACGCGCGCATTGCAATCCGATTACTCGTTATGAAAGAGAAAATGCATGTTCTGCCATGAACAGTGGATGCCCTCAATCTTCCGGAAGTGCAAACATATTGACTCGACGATCGATCTCCTTCGCGGCAGATTACACATTGCCTCTACAACTACGGTCATCCCCAGAAAGCGGAAGTTGCACGCGTTGTCGTCGACTCATGTTACCATATTTTCGTTGCACTAGCGCATCGTCTTGATACGAATCGTTGCACCGGATCGTTGTATATACCAAAAGGACAATTTCGACATCAAATTAGAGATCAATGTGAACCATAATCATAGAGCAATAATAAAGGACAGAAGCAAACGAGACTCGCACGATAGAAGGAGAAATAAAGTAGACAGGGATGTGCCAATGATCACAATAATAAATAGTAATAATAATAATAATAATAATAATAATAATAATCATAATAATAATAATAATAAATATAATAATGACGATGACAATAATAAATATGGTTCATAATAAATACGACTAGGTGTTCTTTGGAATAATAATACTGTCAACAGTCGCAAAAATAAACGCAACGCGAGAGTAGGATAAACCGATGAACAATCGTAGCGACGAAAAAAAAAAGGGAAACAAGACCCAATTTTAAGGGTGAAAATAAACACTGATAAGTCTCGATGAATTACGCGTATTTCTATCATCAGCTACGACGCATCAAACGGTGCTGCACCTCGTTATTACGTTTACTTGCTAACCGAATCGGTAGGTTACTCGATTCTCCTCAACCGATTCTCCTAATTAAGTACTAATTGAGTACTCGTAATATTGCTTACGGCATTATTGCTATACGTTGCTCGCAGACGATATAATCGCAAGGCGCGCGCGCGCGCGGATTAAAAAAATTATTGCGACGCGAAAAAAGAACGGCGCGTTGTCCAATGTAGACAGGACTAGATGTATTAGAAAGAAGCTGGATTCGGTTTGGTATTTATTCGGGGCCAAATCGAGTCCAAGCGGCGCATGTGTGTTGTATCGCTCACGAGGAGCAACAAGCTACGCGAAAATATCATTCGTTCTCTTTCTGCGCTTTCTTCTTTGGCGGCAAGATCCATCTACTGTACATGCAGCGCGAGCGGTATTATTCGTCGGCAACGATTATTATAAAAGACTCGCTCGTGACGTCCCGCCTTGGTTGGCACGATCTCTCGTACCAACACTCACGTCCTTCGATCACCCTCGTATTTTCGTACACTATTCTGCTACTTCTCCTGCTCCAGATTCTGCTTCCGGACTACGTTTTCTCTTCTTCCTTTTTTCGCACCCCTTTCGTTGAAAGACTCAGGCTATTGATGCAGTTTTCGAGGATGCATAAGTTTGGAGAACTGTCAGGGGGATTTTCAGCTAAATTCTGAGCGAGGGAAAACGAGTAAAGGAGGATCAAGTGATTTCACAATGACGCAAAGGGGTAAATGGGTTAACCAATGCAGACTGAAATCTCTTAATTTCAATATTGGAATTGGGGTAGATTTTTTAGGTAATTGTCCGCCTTTCATGGTTAATGGAATCTTTTCGAAGATGAATTCTAATTTGGAAGAATAGCGTAGCATTTGATTTTAGGCCGTAAGTTTTCCTTGATATATCATTCTTTCTGACAAGTGTAAGTTAACAGCGAAAGCATCACCGAAATGGAGGCTAATAAGATCAATCTGGAAGAACTATTTTCATATAGACCACCTGTGGGAACTCGACTTTCGAATTCTAACACGATTAACTTTGTGTATTTTGAGTGTTTTAAGTAAAAGAATCGTAAAGGGTAGATCGAAGGGCGTATCGGGACAGCCATATACTCTGATACTGAAGCAAACCATCGTTTTCATCACGTTAAACTTCGATGTTCGCCTCGATGCGTATAATTATATAATTCGTTGTTTCGAAACATTGCTTTTTGACTGTGTACGTACCGTCATTTTTTTTTTTTTATATTGCTTCTATAAAATATGTGTATAACAATGTTACGCATCTATTACTCGAATTTGCTCTAAATACGCCTGGCTATGTCTGACTCTGCTGTATCTGCTTGTGTCCTGACTGTTTCAGTGTCTCTGTATCTGTACCTGTGTTTACCTGGGTGTGTCTCGTGCGTTTTTTTGTATATATGCGAGGGTCTCTCGGATCTTCGCGTGTCCCAACGCGCGCGTTTGCATATCCGAGGGCATACGACTCTTTAGCGACAGTTATTTAAGTTATTACAAAGTGATGCGACTAGAAACCTCTTCACCAGTCGCAACGTACCGTTCCCAATTACGTTTATATCCAATAATTGCATCGACTCGAAATCCACGATATAAACGGAAATTGAGAGGATCCAAGTAAAAGGGAAAATAAACGAAAAAGTGAAACGGTGTGCGACGTACCTATGCTCCTCGGTTAGGCATAACGTGCAGCGTGCCTCCTGACGTCCAAGAAACGTGTACAGACTTGCACCAGTAATTCCAGCGATCTGCGAATCGAAAATATTGCCGCGCCCTTAACAAGGAATGCTCGGAAAGGAACATGCGTGTGAGTGGGTTATCGAGCACTGTCTCGTTGGAATGTCGTGGCGGAATTAATGATGTCATGCCGGTACTCGTGATTTAGCTCCTCTGGCCGCAGCTCGATTTCCGGGAACTCGGAGACCGGGCAAAAATCGAGATCGACCGGAAACTAACATATTGGCGATAGTTACGCGACTTTTCGGGACTGCGCGATGATTATTACCTTCGTCGCGGTACGAGTCCATCACGGCAAATCCTCTTTTTTCGTAGTTTTTAGGCAGCTAAGTATCAATAAATAGTGTCTCCGTAACGAGCTCGCGACTAGAACCGTACGCGCTGGTAAATATACTATATATATAATAATAATATAATATAATATAATATCATAATGTAATAGGTATAATCTACTAGAGTGACTAGACTGCAGTGTGGACGTCACCGTTCGACGTGTTTCTTCCCTCTTTTTAAGACTTAACATTACTGGACGTTTTTATTAATGTTAGACATTATTAATATACCGACGTTTTTCTTATTCCTTTCATCCTACCTTCTCGGTCATTTTGTCGCGACTTTTTGCTTGCGCTCTCCCCTCACCGGTAATCTTTCTCTACTGGCACTTTTCTACTTAAAACCTACGGCAAACCTTTATCCGACATATCCGCTGCTACTCGGCTCGGCTTGGCTCGGCACGTGGCCCCGACTACCCACCAACGGCTGGGGACCGCTAGCTTTCTCTGGCGGGGCCCGTGTCCGCGTGGCCGTAGTCGGTGCGGCTTGCCTTGCCCGCATCGAAGCGCTGCTACAAGCCTCGATTATTGCTCTGCTGGTGTTGCGCCGCTCCACCATTACCAGCCTGCTGTTGCGACTGGTGGTGCGGCGAATGCTGTTGCTGCATCTCTTCGTCCCGCAGGCAGGCTGACTCGAGATGTTTGTTCAGGTAGGACTTGAGAGCGAAGGTCTTGTGACACCTGGAGCACTCGTAGTTCTTATCGGCAGAGTGGGTCTGCATGTGGGCACGCAGGTTCGACCGATCGGCAAACGCCTTGCCACAGTGCGCGCACCCATAGGGTTTCTCACCCGTGTGACTTCTCAAGTGGCCTTGCAGGAGCCAAGGCCGCGAGAACATCTTCCCGCAGACACCACAACTGTGAGCAAGCTTGTGGGTCAACACGTGCATCGCGAGAGCAGGCATGCTCACATAGGCCTTGCCGCAGTGAATACACTTCTTCGCGGATTGCGAGTCGAGACTGCGATGTGTCTGCTTGTGCCGCGAGAGGTTCGACGAGGTTGCGTATTGTTTGCCACATTCGGTACAGGTGAATTTGGGCCGGTCCGGTTGGGTAGCCTCTTTGTCCGGGACCGCAGGACCGCTCGTGGTCCCTCCACGACGTTTCGAACGACCGTCCGATACGAAGAATGCCTCGTAGGTGTATGCGACCGTCTTACTGCTGGCGCTGTTGCTGTTGGCCAGAGGAGAGACCAATCGTTCAGAACTCGAACATTATTGCTGCTCGTCCGAACGAACAGTGCTTTTTCGATTCGATAATGTCGATCGAAGAATAATGTAGACTACGTATTATTGTATATATTTGCAATAGTGCAATTCGTAACCCATTTCTACTGCGGTTCGGCTATTTTTAACCCGTTATTCCTATTCTCAAGAATCTACCCAATAATCACCCGACTGTGAGTAAGTATTCCACGAAGCACTATGGCGTGAGGGAAACTTCAGTGGAACAGAAGTCGGGGCAACAGGCTGACTTTGCGCAAAACTAACTTTCCACCGGAGAAGCCCGTGATCACGCTTCAGGCGGTGTTAGCTGAAGCCTTAAACTTCCGGAAGATAAGCTACTAGCTCGGTTAAACAAGAAGGTATTTTGTGCAATAACACTTGCCGCGCGCTATTCCAAGTAACGTTTAATAACGCGTCTTAAACATCTGTCGCCCCGCGATTGTCTTCAACTCCCCGAAAACTCGAAGAAAATGCAATTAAATTCCCATTTGGGTGCAATACTGACGAAACTTGAAATTCATAGGAGTATATATATACAGCTAACTACTTTACCGCAACATCCGCCGACAATTCTCATTAAGTAGCGATTCAGTTGGAAACCATAATTCTACCGACTTCCAAGTTCCTTAGTACATCAATATCAAAATTCCTAGTAACTATTCGTTCCAATGTTAAAATAGGAGGACAGCATAACCGATGCTCCCATTAAACAACCAATCAATTGTATACTTAAAAATATTGTAGATAGACGATAAATTGTGAAAAAATTGTGATTAAATTTTATCAAATTTCTCAGTAAAAACACGCAATACGTCGCCGAATATGTACATAGAGAAGCGTTCTCCAGCACGACTTGTCTAGTCGTAACGTAAAAGGACTCACCCATCTCTGGCATTGGTACAATTTGGCCCAGTGGGTTCAGCGGTGGCGGGCGACTGCGGCTGCGGTGGACTCTGTTCCTGTTGTCTGAGCTGTCCAGTCTGCGAGGTGGGCACGGGTACCAGTACAGAGACCGGTATGGGCTGGGTCGACGACGGCGGCGGCGGTGGCGGCGGCGCCGACTGAAGCTGCGCGACGTTAGTGGCCTGCGGTTGCTGCTGCTGCTGCGGTTGTGGCTGCTGTGGCTGTTGAGGCGGTGGTGGCGGCGGTAGAGGTGGCGGTGACGGTGGCGGTGGCGGCGGCGAAAGGGTGTGAATAAAAACTGAATGCGTAGGCGCAGCAGGCGATGCACTCAGGTCGAGGATAGCTTGCGCTGCTGACAGATCCTCTTCCGCTGAGCTACGGATTTCTGAACTGGTCTGCAAGCTGTACGGCCGATAGATATCCTTTTTCTTAGGTGGCAAGGAGAGAGCGGTACCAGTGCTGGTAAAGCACATCGACAAGCTCTTCCTCGGCGGCAGATTTACCGACGCCGAGGAGGACGGGCTTGTCGTTGATGCTGGTTGGCCCTGATGAAGCGGAGATCCCGTTACCACTACCGGCAACTCTTGCGGTGCGGATGGTGGTGGCGGCGACGGAGGCACTGGCCGTGCCAGTTCCGCCGCCGAACGGAGAGTTGCATACTTTGGCGGCTCCTCGTGATTTATCCATGATTCGTGGGTGTAACCTGCGCAAATTCAGTGGTACTTGGTTGAAAAAATCGAAAGAGCTCATTGGTAAATAGGCTCAAAATTGAGGCCAGTAGAGGAGAGTACATTGTGTCTTTCGATGGGCCTCTCAATGGTGCGCTCAAGAGAAGTGCCAACAAAGCAGCCGAATTAAGCTGCACGAGCTGTACTGGTCTCGATTATAATCGCGATCTCAAGAAAATTACAATAAGTATTCGACTGGTGTACAATAGTCGAACAATGAGGGAACTCTTCATCCTCGCAATCAGGCATCTCCAACCGAACGAGGATCTAATTGCCGGGAAGTAACAGGGACAAAAGTAACAAGCGGCTGATTCGTGCTCCTACATAAGCAGCCTTCAATTATCCCCCAGAATTTCCTGGAGTGGAACGAACCGCAGTTGCAACCAGGCGACGAAAATTAAAGGGCTTCGATAACGCGATATTTTGCTTTCTCTTGCCTCACACCCTACGCGCCTGATCGTGGGGGGTAGTATTCCCGAGCACAGGGCCGAATCATGAATATTTGAGTCAGTGAATCACTCTCAGTCGCGGCGCACGGTTTCATTTCCTGAAGCCGGCTTGCGCCAGCTGGTTCTCGACCATGTCCAATTATCGCGACACCACCCCCTCTAACCCTCGGAGAAAAGGAAACGACACAGCAGAATACCAAGCTACAGTCGATTTCCACAACAAAATCCAGACCCTGCATCCGGTTGCTCAGGAACAAGATAATTAGGAAACGCACTGCGCGAATACAGTATCCATTATCGGATTACGGGAATGGCGTGCATTTGATATCGACGATGCTGCTCGGCCGAGCACCCCCTTTTTTTATTGCTCCTGTCCACGCGACAGGACACGCGACACCGTGCCAACCTTCGATGCCCGGTCGCTCTGCCGCCTGTCGCCGATCGATACCCCCGCTGCGACAGCGTAACGCGATATTCGCGTTATTCCAAAAGCACTGCCAACAACGAGCCACGTGCACCCACGATAACCAATTCGACATCTTGATATTACCCTTTAAGATTCGCTATTAACTTCCTTCACGACCTGGGTCATTTGACATATGCCGGCTCCACCCCCTACGACTGTTGCGTTAGTATCGTCAACAACCCCAACGACCTCATACCCTTTCTTCCGTTTGCTATTTAAATGGGAAAAATTCGATCAAATGCGAAAACTACAAAATTTAATAAATTCGAAGACTATAGATTGGCCGCAACCGATACAAGTGCCGATACAACTTCATTAAGATAACTCGTCACGAACTCGTGTATTATCACGTACCTCACTCTAACATAGATATCAGAAGCAGTCGCATGATTTAGTGCTCTACTGTCGATACGTAAGCCACGAAGGAACGCGAGCTTAACGTGCTTTTAGGGTCGCGCATGAACTCCCTGACAAACTGGAAATTGCTGTGCCAAGCTGACGACTCGATCCAGATCGTCCCAGGGCGATCCGTTGGATTGGCGCGTAGAGAAAAAATCGTTTGGGAGCTACGTTTGATAAATCACTGTGCGAAGCTATTTTCTTGGTTGCGACGGGCAAAGAGGGTACGAGCATAAGGAGAAGGGGTCGGATGAAGAGGAGGTAACGGCGTGACGGCAATAAATGAGAAAACTGTGCTGGCGATCGATCAACCGGCGCGCATCTATTATTGGCTGAAATAAAAAGAAGTTAACACAGAGGGAAAGGAGAGTGGCCATGTCTGGAAGTGCACTGCATCGGCGGTGGAGTAAACGGGACGAACGCGCAGGGAAAAGAAGGCAGACGCGGGGGAGAACGAGAATGCAGAGTAAAAAGTGAACATGAGCTGGAGAGAGTACCAGTTGGGAAAGGTACGAGTGAGGAAGAGAAGAGAAGAGAAATAAGAGAAGAAACGAGTAAAATAGACTAGAGTGGAGTAGAGTAGAGTAGAGTAGAGTAGAGGAAGAGAACGAGAGGGTGGCAAGGGGAAAAGGAGGGAATCAATAATGTCGAATGAACGCTCCGCACGCTCCCACGAGTCTGTTGATTCTAGCTTTACAAGGGGCGATGAAGACTCCTTTTCTATTGTTGCTGTTAACGATCGCGCCAAGTGTCCGACAGCGTGATATTTACAGCACGCATCGTGTGCTCACTCTGGTCTTTCGGCAAAGTCGTCCCGACCCTATTCCTCGCGGTGAGTGCGCTATACTTATTTCATCGATGTTTTACGATTAATGGTTTTATCGATGGCGCTTTGCTCTATTATTTATGGAATTCGTTACCGTTTCTCGTGAATCGACTTCCCAGAGGGGATAAAAGGGGATAATATACTTCCTTCGGATGACATTACCGCGGTGGAATCTCTTCACCCTCAACCTCCCAACTTCTCGTAACACGGTACTGCGGTAGTAACCAACTTTCAATGAGAAGCTTTCTTGTTTAAGAGAAAGTTCTCGTCTACACTTTGGAAGCTGCCCGACAAAAAGATACACCTTCGAAGAAAGTAAAAATGAACTGTTGAAGAGTTGGACTTATGGGTGGGAAAGTTTTGTCAAGGAGATCGATGAAATTGCGATGAAGCTTGAATATTGTCTTTGGAAGTAAGTGAGTGCGATCAACGGCCATAGGTAAGAGAGGCCATACAATAAAGAATTACGTGACTGTCGTAGGAGATACAATTCGTTATTCATGCAGGGGAATTACAGGAAAAGGAAGCCTTAATCGACGACACCGGTCCGTTACATATTTCCAGAGCGAATTCTATCTCGCCTGACCTTATAAAATATTAATCCTCAGCTGACCCAAGCATGCAACTGAGTTATTGCGACAGATGCACATTACTCCGAGGCCAAATGCGGCCAAGAGAAATATAATATTGCTCGAGACCCCGATACGCGACGCGACCCCGTGACCTGCATAAATATTACCGGAAGTAAATAACACCGGAAGACTCGTTGGGACTGAACTTTGCCGAACAGTTTGATATTTCATAAAATTCATCCGAATTCGTCGATACTGCGGAAGGTGTGCACGTGTTACATAATACTTCGCGCCATGTTACGCTTCGGTGCATCGTGACTCTATCGCGGTCCGAGATCGATAATAAAATTGCGCTCGAAACGAGAGCATCGGCTTGATTGCACTACTTCCACCCCCCCCCCCTTCCGCCCCCACACACACACAAAAAAATGGATCGCGTAATGAGACTGCTTTCTTCCATTTCCATTTCCATTTTGTCGGATAACGTGAGAATTTCGGGTAGAAGAGAGAAAAGAATGAGGTTTAATTAAGAGAAATGCAAAGGTCAAGTAAGAAACATTGATTCGCGGGGCGTCGCGAAGTACTTCAACTGTAGAGCGAGCGGACTCGTTGCGGGGTAGGTGTGCGCCGAGATAAATCAACTTGTGGAGTATATTCAACACGTATGCCACGCTTGCACTCAATACACCTAGCACGCGAAGACCTAGAAATGCCTGACGACGCGACTCAACGTCGAAACTCAAATTTCACACAGGGATCGCATAACGGGGCTATCGAGCACGTTTTATGGCATTGTCGACTCGTGCTTGCCAAGTGAGTAGAGAGAAACGCCGAAAGTACTGTTTCGAAAAAAATGAATCCCTGGGAAGTTGGTAATACGGGCGAAATAGGGTGAAAAAATCATTACTTCTTTTTAGTTCAATCCACCCAAAGATCCGCAGTAGTATCAACGATCGGCCTGGCGGGTGTGTCGCTGAGCATGTGTGCGTGCGTACGACGCATGGCCAGAATCCACCGGACTACATTCGAGCGAAACCACGAATCGACGAAAGCAGCGGTAGCGGCGGCAGCGGCAGACCGCGGAGAGGGATATACTCGGGACACTGGATACGGGATAAAATTTCCATTGGATTTGGCGTGAATGCGATGACGCCGCTGTGAAGGGAGTACCGCAATTTCTCTATAGCACAAGTAGAATTGGCCAATCGGCGGGTGTGTCACCCTGTGCTCGACGCATGGCCAGACTTCATCAGCCCCCGGAGTCCGAATGTCCGTTCTCTCGGTTGAATAAAGATCCACCGGGATATCACTGCGGAACACTCTTTTTTCACTGTCACCTCGAATCACTTCTCAAGATCTCAAAGAAACTAGGGCGTGGCACGACACGCGAATGGAACACTACTCACGAACCTCAGGCATCGTTAGAGGGGCAAGGATTTCGGTATCATTAGAATCACGACTTGGTCCGATAGACGCGACTTTGGACTTTCGACGTTTCCCTCTTCATTGAGCCAGACCACTCGAAACCTAGGAAAGTGGTCTGACGGGCGCAGTTGCGAGGGCACTCGGTTAAAATAATGCTGTGGATGTACTCACCATGGTAGTAAAGTGCGCCGGAGGCATTGAGGGGTGGTGGACTGGGTGCCGTGGCACCCGCGGTAGGACTATGGGGGCCCCAACAGGTCTGCTGATGATCGACCTGTCTGCTATCGGTGTCTCCCACAACGTCGATCTCCTCTTCCTCGGACTCATGCCTGTGTGGTCGTTTCTCGAGGGGACCAACGGTATGTTGTATACCAGGTGCGTGCTCCTGCACGATACCAGCAGGGTCGGCCTGATCCACCTGCGGATCCTCCACCCGATCCGGCCAAGGATAGGCCTTCCACTTCTTGGCCATCAGGCACCGTGGCATACTGATTTATTTTAACGTTGTCACTGTGATTACTCGTCCTAAGACCAGTGTAAATCGGTGGAGTGACGGCAGACCTGGCTGCGAACAGGTCGTCTTCACTGTCAGGCACACGTTCCGACGTCGCTTCACCACCAGCAACCTTTGACTCGGTTGGATTTGCAGTAATCCTCTCGGTCAGTAGTGTTGCCGACGTTATTGTAGTTGACGTATCACAAGTGACACCCCCACGTATCGCACTACTAACCGCACCACCGCACCTTTCGTGGATGTTTACCACGAGGTCGGCACCACCGCCGTCGGCAATGCCCCGGGTATTTGCGTTCTCCGCTCGATTGCACGAGCCGTCGACGACGATGACGTCCCCGATGATGTTGTCGGTACTGCCGCGACGCCGCCGCCTCCGACGTGCTCGTCCGTCGCCGAGCGCCGTCACCCGGTGCAGCCGATCAACCGCCTTGCGGACGAAGCTCGCCCTGGCCGCTGTCTCACCCTCCGACTTCCTCTTCGTCCTTCCTCGCTTGCGTTGCCCGGTTGTCTGCAACCTCGTCATCGGCACGGCGAGGGCAGCTCCTTCAACGGATGCACCGCCACCATGCCAGACCAGTCGCTCTCGCACCGAACCCCACGACGGCCACGACTCTCTGTCTTGCCTGGTGCTGTAGCTGTTATCTTCTTCCGTTCTATCTTTCTCTTGCTCCCTTACACGGCGCGCACTGACTCGCTCGCACGTTGTCTGCCTGTGTCTGCTTGTGTCTGTCGCTATCACCCTCGCAAACACCCCCTTTCGTGTATCTCTCTCTCTCTCTCTCTCTCTCTCTGTCTCTCTCGTTCTCTATCTTTCTCGTACCGTCTCTTTCTCTTTGTCCGTGGTGCGGAGCGCTCCCTCGTTTCGTTTCGTTTCGTTTCGTTTGGTTTCACCCCAGGGCGGTGGGACTCACTCTCTTTTGCGTTCTCTTCCTGTTCCTCGGCCGCACTCCTGCAACTGGCGCACACTTCGTGCACCCCCCTTTTTTCTCTTTCTCACCCTCTCTTCTTCTCTATCGCGCTGTCTCTCTCACATGCTCTCTCGCTCTCATTCTCTCTCGCTCTCTCGCACACACTCTCTTCACCCTCGCTGACTGGCTGTTCGGTTGCCTCACCCTTCACCAGCAACTGCGAATCTCACCGTACGAGCACGACTACTAACGCTACTACTCTACGACTACTACTACTACCGCTGTTGCTTCGCCCTCGTCTCTTCTCGGTGCCGTAGTTGCGCGACGCAACCTCCGCCCTGTTTTGATTTTCTTCTTGGCCGCTTTTCGTTGCTTACTTGCCCTTTCGTTGCCCTTTTGTTGCTCTTTCGTTGCTTCGTGAGTGTTTGGTGCCCACGCGACTGCCCGAATATACCGACTGACTGACCGTCCGATCAACCACCCGCCCGGCCGCCCATCGGATAGCTCGTGTCGTTCGTTCGTCCGTCAGTCCGTCCGTCCGTCCGTTACTCCTTCGGACGCTCCCTGTCGTGGCTGTCGCCAGTAACAGGGGTGGCCTCGAATACGCGCCGACGACGACGACGGGGTGCGACTGTTTGGTCGGTGGCGCTGCCGCTCGACTGATCCTGCCCCACCAGCGTCGCCCCGGTCTTCCAGCCTCGTTGCGATCGCCGGAAATCCAGAGGGTCCTTGTCCAATGAGTATCAACCCCCGTGGTCCCTCCGTTGCGGCTGCCCCCGAGACTCGGTGGTCTCGTAGTTCGCGATGCGGCGCTGCTGTGCCTACCACCACCGACTGCTGCTCGTCGCTCCGCCAAAGGAGGGGGGAATGGATGGATGGTTGGAGGGCTAGATGGCTGGCTGGCTGGCTGCGCAACCCCTCGAGGCTGCTGCTACTGCCGATGGTGGTTCTCGATTCCTGCAGGTCTCTCTCTCTCTCTCTCTCTCTCTCTCGGTGTCGTGCGCGCTGGGCCTAGACTCCGGCTGCGCGCGAGAGGGGGGAGGGAGGGCCACTCCGCGCGCACCACGGAGCAGTGGCGTAAACCACGGCTCCCGGACGGGGCTGTGCTCCTGCTATCTTGGCTTAACTGGCCGATCACACCCTTGGGAACGCCCTCAAAGGGACCCGAGAAAATTGAACCTACGGAGATCGCTAGTGCGATATCGAGAATTGTCCTCGAATACCGAGGATTCGAATGGGAGCTGCTGCGGGCTCCTCGGCTGATTCCCCGATTCCCTGCACCACTGCATAGCGACGCGGCCGAGGAGCCTACTACGGGAGGGCGATCCTCCTACCCCTGTACAAACACAGTCGCGAGCCCGCGCGCCCGCGTCCGCGCGAGCATGCCTACCCCCCCTTATACGTTCTGCAGAAACTCGGATTTATACTAGTCCGCAGGAATTGTGTGTTTAGAATGCCGCGCACAGAGTGGATCGTCTAGACCGCCCCCAAAAAGGAAGTTTGAACAAAGGGTTGGCCGTTGCCTAACGAAGCACTCCGCTTTTTCGAGACATCCCGTTACTTTCCAACTATCCACCTCTTGTTGCGTGTACCAGTTGAGTCAGATTTTTGGCAACGTACCCGCGCCACTCTCTACCGCTCGGCATCCATCCCCTCCTTGGCGTTCATTTGCACTTACGCTCCCCCGGAGCAGCAGCAGCAGCAGCAGCAGCAGCAGCAGCAGCAGCTCGAAAGTCGAAAGTCCTGCATGCTGTTACGATCCTGCACGCGTCACCGGGGAAAAACACAACATTCCACGTGGCAAAGTTTCTACGCGAGACGAATGTAGAGACACCGAAAGCGGAAGAGAGAACAGCTGGCTGGGGTCGCAGAAGCTTGGGGCCTGCCTCTCCTGTTGGCGTTACGTCGAGTGTGTAAACTCCCAAGTGGGAGTCGGGACGGAGGGGAGAGCAATGGCAATTCCTATGGAAGATTGGCTGCATAGCAGTGACGCGGTGACGATACGCGACGCGAACTTGTTGGTAACCCCGTTGATAGTGGTAGTGCCGAGGGTAGGTATATAGCTGCGTATAGTGGTGGTAGCGATGCAAGGGTGGCACACGTTGAGACCTGTGGGGAGCGTTCCGTCTCCCCTCGCGCGAAAAGGGGCGAGTCGAGGGCGGAGGAGCGAGAAACGGAAATGCCGGAGAAGCGGGGGTTATCGGGGCAAAGGTCCCTTAAGCTTCTCGCACACCCTTCGTTTTATCTATCTCTTTGATTCCTTTAATCGCTCATCCCTTACCTCTGCCCTTGATCCGGATCGTGGTCGCATGCTCCAAGTCCTTTCCATTTTCATTAATGTGCGCCGGCTTACCTGTGGATTCAAAAATTCCACCGATAAGGAGACAGATAAGCAGACCACTGTGCAGCGGGCTTTACGACCGGTGGCACGAGTGGCGGGGTTAGCGGGTGTGGAGCGACGAGGGGTGAGGGTCGCACATGCGCGACCAGTTCGCATCGACCCGCCGTCTAGGCAACACCTGGTAGCGCCCCACGTGCCACGTTAGCCTGGCACCAGCCACCCCGCACACGCGATCTCTTCCATACTCCTCTCCCGGTATACACTACATCTACGTATCCCTCTAACCGTCCCTATCGAATATCCCACTGGCCTTCCTGTCCTCTCCACTGACCCACGGCAACGATGTCTTTCATCCCTCGCTGCCGCCGGCGAATTCTCCCGCAAGCCTGCCCTCGTACCAGGGCCAGTTCCTTACCTTTCCTTCTACGCTATACGAGCCCCCGCCGTTGCCACTGCCGCTGCCGCTGCTGCTGCCGCCACTGCCGCTGCCGCGCCGAGCCAATCCGAGCATCGATTTGTCGCGTTACATAAGCTGCATGCGCTGCTCCAGAGACAGGTGGTGGTTCATTGCTACGAGTAATCGAATTACCCCATACTCGCGCTTCCAATGCTCGCTGCAGATGCGTTCCTCTTGGCGTTCTCTCTCTCTCTCTCTCTCTCTCTCTCTCTACATTTTACTCTTAATCGCCTTTCCAACTGTCTCGACTAGTTTCCACGAGGATTTATAGATAATAAATTGTCGCAATCAGGATATCGACCGTGTGATTGAGAGGAGGATACATTTATCGCAAACTCGAGCGTTCTCTTGGCTGGTGGAAGAAATCAAGGGATATTCTAGGATTATTTGTCAATCTCGCAAATAGAGCACACGCTAATAACGCGTCTACGATCGTGTCCCATTTACTGGATTTCGTTGAGAGTATCCGGGTTACCTGGGGGTTATCTATGCGTGAGCTATCTCGTATAGGGACATACACAGAGGGGGGCAATATACGTGTATTCATCGCGAGTACCGTGGGTTCCGAGGATACTAGAGACTATTACATGAGGCAATTGGATTGAAAGACAAATTTGACGATACTGCTACGTTCTCTTGTAAGCGAAGTCAATGGTAATGGTGCGGCATGACACGCGACGGACTTGCAACAGCTGATTGCGACTCGCGGGGTCCGATCACGGAGCGCATCCATCGTTGATTGAAATGCCGTTATTAACGTCGGTCTTCCGGCAAGCGGGACCGGAAATGAACTACATTGTTAGTGCGATGAATTTCGACGGGCATATACGACGGCCGTGGATAGATAGATAGATAGATACCTATGCACGGAAAGCAGAGTAATCAAAGGCGAAACGGCCCGAGTGACAGACAGCACATTGATTTTCAAGCTCGCATCCCAAGGTAGAGGTGTACCCTACCTACTCCGCGTTAAATACTCGACGACTATGCTCACGTCTGCACTTATAGCCAAGCTTATATCCACGGCAACACCTGCCGCTTTCTTATTGCCCAGCGAGGGCGAGGACGAGGGCGCGTGAGCTGGTACTCGCGAAAAAGCTATTACCTCCATTGCATCACGCTACGAACGCGGTGGCGCGCTCGGCAACACATTAAAAGTTCAAACGAACTTGATATCGTGAGGCTTCGTGGATTTAAGCCGTTCCCTCGTAAAAGTGCAATCGCTGACGAGGCGTAGCAGCGTGCCAATAAACAACCCTTAATGCACGCCACACTAGTCAGCCCACGACTGGCTGCTCCTACTGCTACTGCTGCTGCGGCTCGTGTTATCGATTGCGAAAAGAAACAAGGCCAATTGGACGAAATTTATTCCGCAACTTTATCCTCCGAAAATTTAATTCCATTCGTATGAATATGTAACTGAGGGATATCTCGAGTGAGAAGGAAGTGTGACAAGTGCAATTATCCAAAGAATCTCGATTTTACTTGGCCATCCGTTTCTGCAAATCACCGCTCTGCTCGATTGCGATAGTAGCTCGCTTTGCATCGAATCTCCCCCTATCTTCCATCGCATTCATCTTTCCGTCGTATCTAATCAATCGCTAATTAAACGGTGGCGCGAGCAGTGCGGAGTCGCGCACCGATACCCAGCCAAGTCTTATTACACATTCGGTGTTGTCTGGTGATTTATCTCGACCCTACATATGCATCCTTGGCACTCTGCCGTTCTCCCGTGCATCTCCCGTTAACGGATATCTATGCATGCGTACGATTCCCTCGACAATCTAATCTCGTTTATTGACCCACGAACCAAACCAGCTTTTTCCTGACTCCCACCAGCTTGACTAGCGGAAACCCAACTGCAGTAATTCCAACTGTTCGTACCGGTTGCCCAGAAAATCAGCTGTTGCTTGACAAACAGTCAGACTTACCTCGTTCTCCCCCATAGCTTAAGACGATTTTAACAATTTCATCCTTTTAATTAAGATTTCCAATACAAACGGCTGCTGAAAGTTGAGAACTGAAAAGAGTCATAGATAATATCGCAGACCTAATCAAGTGGAAATTATGAACTTGGGTAATCGGTGCATTCCAATTATAATAATAAGTAAAATAATATTCAGAAAAGTGAATAATCGGTCTGCTCTTTCATCTTTTCTAAGGATATGAATACACAAGTAGAATAGAAAGTTTAATAATATCACGATAGAAAGGCAATCTAATTCGAGAATGGCAATCTAATTTGAGCAGCGGAAGAGAGAGAGTCCTAATTTACATTTCACGATAAGGATTGTCAATAGTCAATCACTGTCGTGTTCGAGCCGCGACTGACTCACCTGTGAGTAATACTTTCCGCTCGTTCGTCAACCTCAAGACAATAGATCAAACATTTACTCGGGTCGTCGATTACGTCGACGGTGTTACACGACGTTTCTGAGTGGTGGCACTGAGAAAGTTTGAAGACGCCCTGGATTAAACTGAATTTTCCAGGTGCTACGTGGGAGGGGTTCGAACGTAGTTTATCTGATCTTTCTACAAGGATTCCTGGCATTCTGCCCTCCTGGCTCTCAGTAATGCTTGCCGCCAATGATAAAACGCTCCGCAAAAGCAAGCACCATATACGATTACTCAATAATGTGCTCGTACGCTCGTTACCTGCTTGTCGCTTTGCCAATTTGCTGGTCGCGCAATTCAAGACGAAGTGCATGTACATTCTGAATGGTTCTGTTGAGTTTGAAAAAGGAAAAATAAAAAGTTTGCGGATAAATCTCGTATCAAACGTTAGACGTCGTAAACAGGAACCTTTACGATCAATATAAATAAGAATACCCAAGATCTGATATTTAATATATCTTGACAATGTACAGTATCTAATCACCCTCGTACAAGTTATTCTTATCTTTGTGTGATTCGATCATACGGAATAGTCGAGACATGGCAATTAGCACTAAAGACCGCAATGGAACAACGCGAGAAAGATAAGAAAGACGAGTCACCGTAAATCGAGGGTCCAGAGTAGAATATTTTTCGATGCAGCAAACAGACAGCTAGCGAAATCTCAATCCGATGCGCGCACGGCAGAACTCGTAAATCTGTCGAGTATAGCGATAGAGTGCCGTAGATACGTCAGCGGCGTGTTCCTATTGTTTTAGAACCCCCCTATAACAGTTGGCACGCGCTTAACTCGGGAGGGTGAAAACACTCGTGCCATGGGGATGTGACCGAGCGCGTTCCGTGACGGAGGGTACCCCACTTTTAGGAGATAATTTTCAGCCCGTGATAATCTATAATACCGCGCATAAATCTCCGTCGTCCCCGGGAGAGCGCAAGTAAGACCCCGATTCCGGACGGCCCCGATTTTCCACGATACCGAAAGACGATGTATCCGATAGCTAGGCGCCACGATCCCACTACACTGCGGCAATCTCGTGTGTTTTCTCACACATCCAAGCAAAATGAAGCTAGCAGGAAATAGAATCGCTAGCGAATAGAGCGATGATCGTTCGTCAAAAATGCTGCGCATTGTCAACACAAAGGACGACCCATTTGCCAGATGGCACGGCACACGCGAGACGAGTATTGACGCGCGCACACGCCAGCACACATCGACTGGCACGCTGGCTAAATGCTTAATGACAGGGATACCATTGTTGCAACGGCTATTATTACGCCCACTTGGGTGTCCTTATTAAGACGGCTGCTCCAACGCTCATTCCCGGTCAGACTCTTAAAGAAAATTGTTTCTCTGGATTTTCCAGAAGCGGGAGCTTCTAAAATCCCGAGGATGAGAAAGGAAAGGAAGTATCCATTCGGGACTAGAATCACAGTGGTCGACTGTGGAGTTAATGGTAGAGTCACAGCGCGTCAAGACTCCCATAATGACTCATCTGGCCTTCTCCCTTTTCCCACCTATTCCGTCTTCGTCTCATTCTCGCTCCCCTTTAATGGGCCAGGGGTTTCACAGGGTGGCCCTCACAAAAGTCACCGTATCCGGAATTCTCCCCTCTGTCATCCCCCGATTTCCACGACGCGGCTGTGGCACCGGCAGGAGGAAGCCATTAATTTATGCCCTTCCTGATCGATCGCTCAACAAGGTTTGAACTTTATAACTCTCTCTCTCTCCCTCTCTCTCTCTCTTCCTCGCCTTCATCGTACCTACTACACCTTTGGTCGGTCCGTTTCGGCCCTTCCATGGAGGGCGGCGAAAGGGAAGCGAAGAGAAAATGAGACTGTTTTATTACGGCGTGGATCTCTGACGCGTGAGAAGACTACCCCGTGCCTGGCGAGAAAATTTGAGGATAAATATTCGAAGCATGAGCTTCGCATCACGGATGCCTCGGTGAATATATCCGAAAGATGTACCATAACCGCGCGGCACGAAATTCCTTTTTGTTTGTCAATTAGGAAAAGTGATTGGACGAGTTCGAAAAGCGAAGCAGCCGCCGCCCGCTCGATGAAAACTTGAAAATGAAACCAGGTCAAACCTCCTACCGGTTGAATTTATGTGCAGCTCGATGAATTATTGGACTGCAGGAGATTGTACGTCGCATTGTGTATGGTAATAGAAATCAGGTATGCATTACAGATTTTATTACAAAACTTACGCTCCCGGCGAGCAATACGAACAAATGGAGCAACGAAGCGGCTCTCCGGCAAACGTGCGCCATGCGAAAATATCGTAAATATTTATACCTCGCTCACGTTCCCGAAAAAGTAATCGCAGACTCCCCGAAAGCTAGACCGGAACCGTCGAGAAAACCATGGAGAAGGGAGTCGAAGGAAAAACCGAATGGAAACTATGTGCAGCATGAACGCGACCAGGATTGCTTGGAACTTTTCCGAGGAACTTCGTGATCTCATTCTAAAAATTGCATAAGCTCTCTGATCGATCACTCCGTCGGACGTGATCTCGCGCTCTTTTTGGTATCGTTGAGTGGTAATTGAATCTCGAAGCGATCGGAGAATGAAAGTCGCAATAATGGAAGTCGTAACGCGAAGATGATTAAATCCTCCTCAAATATCTGCACTCCTCGCACTTCTTTAACTCGAGCACTGACGACGAAGGGGAAGAAGATGAATAGTTTGGGGGGGAAAAAAAGTAAGATCGTGAGCTCAATAGCTAGAAGGAAAAGTAAACTCGTTTGGAAGGTATGAAACATTCCGATTGTCGCCCAACGAGCAGAGACTCCATTCGAGGTGGGTTTCCCACCAAAGAGGAAGAAAGTTGAAGGCGAAAGAGGAGCGCAAAGGAAATGATCGAAATGTGCCTTTGACATATGGTAAAAGCTTTCCGATCCTTTCGTGGGACCAAGTAAATCGCGTGTGCTCAAAGGAATACCGATTGAAATCACGCGAACCGTGCAAATAAGTTTCAATGGGTCTGCGCGTTTGCTACCGATCGTTTTTTAAATAATTATGCTAATAGTCCTCACAGCAAAAATCTGCTTTTCGAGCTATGCAACTACATCTGTACGTAACGCTTCGTTCGGTCTCTTGAAAAGACGACTTTCTGAGGTCGAAACTCTCTACTTTATTCAACGATCGAGACCACGCGCTCCAGCAGAGCCAGCGTTATCTACCATCCGAATAAATATTTGATAGAAGCTATGCGAGTTCCTGTGGATAATAAAATTGACAGTGCATTGCACAGCAAAACGAGGGAGCGGAACGTAAATTTTCCGGGGTCCAAAACCGAGTGGAATCGAGTTGCCTTGAGAAACGAAGGGAGAAAGGGGAAAAGGGAAAAGGGTCAATTACCAAGACGCACGTACCGCACCTTAAATCACGTTGCTTCCTTGATCCCTTTCTCCCAATGCAGAAGGAAATTGTCAGGCATCGCTGGATACGCCAGTGAAATCGTGTTCCCCATACGCAAGCTTTCGAATACATTTTCATCGAGTTCCAATTCTCCCACGAGAGCACCCCAATTTCTTCTTACGAACGGTGTCCGTCGACGAACAACGCTGCGTTCTCCAGGTCGCCAAGATTTCACTTGCCGTTGGGTAAAGACATCCATTGCAATCTGTCATTGTGATCCGAGGAAAATGACAGTGTGCGTCTCCGTCATTCTCGCGAAGCACAATTGGCAAAGGGTAGAACAGGAGACGCGTAGAATCGCGTACAAAGGAGATGGCAAAGGCAGAAGATAAATAGAAAAAGACGAGTGTATAAAAAGGAAAATGGACGTGGGTAGTATGGCAAAGGTAAGTCGAAGGGTGGCAGGGTGGTGGTAGTCAATTACAAAAGTTCACATAGCGAGTCTTAAATCAAGCTGCTCTTTGATTCTTCATCTCAAGGGCAAAGAGATCATCAGCATCGCACGAAGCGCGATTGGAATCACGTGATCCGTAAGAAAAATCTTTGGTCCGTTTACGTATGTATTATACGTGTGATACTTGGAGAAAAGTCTTGTGACAAATCGTTAATAGTACGTCTCCAAGATAGAGGTAACTTCTGATCGTTCTGGAGTTAAATGTGTCTCACGGTGCACCAATTTAAAGACCCTTCTTTCAATTTGTATAGGAAACACGCAATCCCCGAATTGCAACATAGAGAAAAATTTGGCTAGATCCCAAATGTTTACCCCTTTTGCTGGAAATTTTCTTGCTGCCGCTTCTTGGCATTCGACAACAAGCAGAAGACACATACGTCCGGCTTTTTGTCTACCGTGGCATTGTTCTGATTTTTTTCTCGGGCGCATCAGCGCGATGGAGGTCACCCGCGAGTCGTTTTCTTTGCTCTTTCAAAATTGTTCTCACACCCGCGCCAATCTTTCACGAGGATCCGAATGGAAAGTGGAGCAATAGCAAATACTTGGTTGAAACTCATGAGCGTAAACAACACATACCTTCAAGCTAATTCCTGAGATTCTACAGTATTTTGTTATAAACGTATAATTATCAATCTGAACTGAAATATGTGTGAATGCATTTGCGACTGATTCGAAGAAACATGATTGAATTAAAACTGAAGAAGATATCGTTAGAATCATTTTGAGTACTCTATCGTTTAAACATTTATACGGTATTCTAATGTAAAACTGTAGATTTATATCACTGTCACTAATTCATACCTTTGTTGCCCATTCTTTTGAACGCATCTGATATGATCTGTATTTGGAGAAAATATGCGAGTACCATTGTCGCGGCTCTTATCAAGTGAAATATTCGAGCAAAGAGTCGGTAGCAGCGATATCACAGCACTGTGTTGGCACATCCTAGAGTGATTTTCATGGAACGCGCTGCGGCCGGAAGTCCACAAAGGAGGCAGCACGCGCAAATGCCTGAAAATACGATGTTGGCGCAACACATTCGCGAACATAATTCAAACCAACCGAGGCACAAATGCATCGTTATGCGCGCGACTAATGTGTCCACGCTTAAATAGATTTACCATCAAATTTATCGCTTAAAGCAATTTAAATGGATTGCGCAGGCTCCTCTCTCTCCAGCTCTGTATTTCTTGCACAAGGTCAATACAAGAATAATTCCAATGAGGTCCATAAATCTATCGAAAATTCCACTAAACGTTGTTCTAATCCCACTTGTTTTTCTACCAAACTTTTTCCCAACTTTTTGCGAGTTCGATCGATTTTGCTCCGGGAATTCTGCCACGGCAAACAAACGAGATTTATCTCGATTCTTTCGATTTTTAACTTGATAGTATTCGAAGAAGGATAGTTCGAGTTTCACGGATTGCATTACATCGAGAAGAGAAGAAACACAGAGATGCAGAGATTCATTTCGGGAAATCTCTGCGAAAAGAATCTCACAGCTGGAAAACAAACACTGGCCGGATCCTTTTGGTGGAAAGCTTATCGACGATTTTAATTAAAGCAGACGCGGCTCGAGAGGCTGGTGGCCTGAAATTTTTTGAGAGCTCGCTCTCCACGGCGCTTTCGGCCACCAGTTGCCATCTGGTCTCTCTCTGTTCGGAGCCTGCAAAACGCGGCCAGCAAAATCAACTACCTGTGGATGCAACTTAAGTGACTCGTGCCGTGCACCGATCCGCCACTCGCAGCAATTATGCGCGATAAGGTTTCAATAACGAATTTCGTTCCAATAGCGCCCTCGTTACGCAATTAATTGAATTCTTCCGACTTCCTTCCGGCTCTTCTTCGTTGTGACCAGATACTTTTTTCTCCCTTTACTCTCCCGACTGGTCCGTTGTCCAGCTTTGTTTTCTCACTTCTAGCCGATCTTAAAGGGCGAACCAGTCCAGCATGCAAAACATGTTTCCCAAGGTATTCACTGGTGTAAATTAATAAGCGAGGTTGAACTGGAAAATTTTCGTCGACGGAGCTTACCAAACGCGCTGACGACACCCCCAAAAAACCCTTTGCACGGTGACTCCGCCGTTAATGTTTATCTCGGGGGCGTCGCGACGCCCGGAGCAATTTGCTCTCCCACTGTTCGGCGTCCTTTGAGATCTTCCGAGAAGATTAGGAGACACGAGCGAATGGCGTGTCGCTAGCGATTCGTATCGGCCGCTCGGGATACCGTCCACTCGGGCTAATTTCATCCCAAAGATTCGCGATTCCTAACCCGGTATCCCGTCGAGTCACCGGAATTTCAAGCTAAATCGGTTTCACTCTGACACACTACTAAATTATTCCTCACACGCATACATCTTCCTTGATTTTACCTCGACCGACACTCAATCCTAGAACTCCGATAATAGAGTAGTATCCCGATCGCTGAACCGGATCCGTCTCTACCCATTCTTCGGGTCACTTTAACTGACTCGATTATGTCATACCGAGGTACATTAAGAAACCCTCGATCCTTGCCTAGAATCGCGTTAGGTCTGTGCTCATTTTCGCACCTCGCGGGTTTCGATACTTGACTACTTGCCTGATACATTGATGATGATTGAGATTTGCTCCAGAAGAGTTTTAGTTGTAAATCGAAATTGCAATATAACGTTGGCTAGCAATAACGTGGTAATCGGATGAATCCTGTTTCTACTAGAGATTTTCTGGGATGGAAACCTCTGAGCTCCCCGTGATTCAATATATCATGTATGATGGATAACTGAGATAATACTGGTTCGCTTTGCTCCTGCTTCTCTGTGTCCTTGCTCGTACGTGTACACTGCACGTGGCGCCACGCAGAGAACTCACCAAAGAGAACGTTATATATCGCGGTTTTCAAAGATCTATTAGAGCGTGAGCGTAAATCAGGTCTGCGGTATATATACGATTTTTCCAGAATAGTTTCGCTGGTGGTCTTCGTTCTCGATAGAAGCTGTGGCAAGGGGAAAAGCAAGACGAACGAATTAATGAGGATTCTAATTCTACCGATCGATGAGCGAAATGGCAACACGTGAATTGTTCGAGCTATAATCTTGATCGATCTTAATTGCTGCGATAAGAACGCGAAAGAAGGTGGGAGATTAAAATTAGGCTAATCTGAAGCGACATCTCTTAACTCGACAAAGTGGACGGGAATAAGATAGGTGCGCGATAATCCTGATCGATCTCCATTTTCGTCGAGTGACGAGAGAACCGAGGAGAAGCGGCCGTAATGTTTACTTCGGACTAAAGCAATTTCTCGTGAAACACGAGCATCCCAGACACTCCCCTTTCCCCTCCCCCTTCTCTTTCTCATACCACAAATTATTGACCTGAATTTTCATTCGAGGCCTCAAAAGCGCAGAATCCAAATTGTGAATTTCTCTTTTACTAATACACAATATAATCGAAGTAAACGTGTCTCTCGAGACATTTTTTGTAGGATTCGAGAAGTTAGAATTAAATTGTCGAGGTCACAGAAATTCAGCTTAATTCAGTGAATTTTTTTACCTGGGGATTTCATCGCGCGAGTGATTAGGGGTCTGAGGTTTTTTGCCGACACTAGTCTGAAGAAGGTGAAGGAAGGGAACATTGACGATCAGAAAGAAGTTCTGAAGGCGGATCATTTGGATCGACTGCTTGACGTGGCATTGTGAAGTCAGCTTAGGGGTAAATACCCTACGTGACCAAACGTGGCTCTATGTCGTCTATAGAAATAATTCACGCCACTCGGTGACCCCGATATTTTACGATAAGCCTAACTACCTGTAATTAATAACGATTTCACATAACCGTTATCCTCCGGTGCGCGAATACTGGAGCAATAATAATAAGTAATACAGCGGGTTGTCGACGGTTGCGTCGTTATTATAGTTATCGTTTCTCATTTACCACACTCTTATCGTAATGTTGCTCGACACTGTTTTATAAAGCTGCTGCTCCAGCCGCGATAACGGAAGACTATTCGGTCTATTGACACAGTTCCATGGTGTTGCCCACTGGCAAATTGACTTGGTTCGAGCCAAGTATGAATATGCGTACCGAAAATACCACGAGTCTCGTCCATATTATCACCGTGCACAAGCCGACGATGGATAATACGATAAAAGAAATTAACAAGTACTCTTGACTATTAGTACCTGTGATAAAATAATGAAAGAGAGAGAGAAAGAGAGAGAGAAAGAGAGAGAGAGAGAGTGAAACAACCGAAACTAGCAAGCCAATAGCAGTCACTATCTAGATTCACTTATTATTTTGTCGCCAGACGTTGGAACCGCGTAAAACTCCGTGGCAGACTGTGTTAAAATTTATATTACGATCGCATAAAGATACTACAAACCGCGGTGGTCCGTCACGCGATTTTGACGTAATCTTACCGCGCTTTAAGTGCTCACTTTTACGATTTTTTCCTTTCTTTGACGCGCTACACGTGTACACACAGCTTTTATCAGCTGCATCGTGAGTCCCATTCTCTCCGCGATTCTGGAATTTGAAATCCGTCGCGATTTTTCGCGCCCTATTGTTTATGACGACAACGTATTTCTCGCGGGGCGTATAAAACTGGCGAATTGTTGGGTTCGCACGGCAGGTCACCGACAAAAAATGACGGAATCGAGGAAAGTGGGCCGGCAGTGAAAGGTTAAAGTTGAATGCATTCGTCAATGCGCTTTAAATATTCCTGAGGCATTGTTCGCGCTTTAATTTCTCGGGGACGTCACACGGCAGTGGTGGCGAATGCCACTCGTAGGGTGGCATCGGGCAAAAGAGAAGCTCGAAGCTGGCCAAGCTTGCTTATTAAACGTAATCTCACGGAAAAACGCAGTGACGCGCATCGCATTTTCTTTCTCTCACACTCTCATCCTCGTTACTCGAGTCGGCGCATTTCTGCTCCAATGATAAACAGCCTGTCCCCTGAATCCTCTCCTCGAAATTCCAAAGAATTTTCCTGGAGAGCCTGAAACGCTAACGTACACACCAAGCTTTACCAGCGTGATCTTCATTACTGAGACTCTCTCTTTCTCTCTCTCTCTCTCTCTCTTGCATCATGAATGTATTTACTCTGGGCACTCGAAGCCCAATTCCACTAGATTTTCCCCTGCGCTACCTTCCTCGCGACTGAAAAATTTATTGGGCGACTGTTGCGCCGCTCGAACCATCGTCGATGCCAGATCGAATCGATGGAGAACAATATCATCGAGGAGTTGCACTCAATTGGGAGTCACTCGAAATTGATCGGCTCGAGAAAGCAAGAGGACCTCTCTACCAAAATCCCTAACTCACGCGATGTCGAATGAATAAATGCAGACGGCTCTCGGCACGCTGGTTGTACGTCATCGACTATAAATCAAGGGTTTATGAAACATAATTCAGCTTAGCATTTCGCTATGGAAAAAGTGTGGGACGCGCAACGAGAGGGCGACTACACGAAATTCCATGCCGGAACACTAAATTCCCCGTGCCACGCCAATATTTCCAGCATGCGCAGGATTCGTCGAATATTTCGGGGCAAGCGCGCCTGCACCGGTGAGCTAGACCCGCGAGGAAATTGCGGCATCGCGATTCGGCCCATCCGAAAAAAATCGAGCTGTTCTATCTCTCTTTTATTCTGGTTCTGTCTGCCTTGGTCTTTCGTTCTTTGTGTCCTGCCCTTGGCGAAATAAGAGCACGCCACATACCAGTCTCTTCTCCCTGACCCATGTTAATTCGACCTCTACTCGGCACGGACGAAAAAGAATTCACTGATTCTCCCCCAGCCCCAAGTTCTCGCTCCTCTGAGAAATCAACCCACTGTTTGCTCGGTTAAACTCGACCGAATATGCCTCTTCGGAAAAGTTTTTCGGGAGCTTGCAAATTGCGAGGCCCATTCGGTACGATGGCGAAATTGTTATCGAGGGTTAGATCTATAGCTCGGGAGAGTAAAGTCCTTAAAATTTTCCCGAGCAGCCTACACTTCACGAGAGTACACCCACGGTACACGTAGAAATCGTTTGAAACCCTTGCGATGAGAATTATCCCCTGCTCCGGTATCCTCTTTGAAGTCACAGTTCGAAACCCAGAATTATTGGCTCGCGAGCCAACTGACTTTCGCATTCTCATTTGGAAGTTGCATAGGTAGTCTCTTCGATAAATCCGAATCCGTCAGATCGAGGAATAAATGACAAGGAAGCATAAAGACGTCCCATGGACGCGTCAAATTTACGAGGTAGTCACCAACAGTATTTCTCAGCGAACAATACCCACTGACGATTGTACTCCGACAGTATCAATTACCCGCAACTGGCGCGTCAGGGGCGAACAAGCCAAATCGATGTCTCCCAATCACAACGTATAACGATCACACTATAACTACTCTCTGTGGTTGTGAATGCCCATGGAGCTGACCACCGGCCGACCCAAGCCCACTTTGTCCAGGCTGCGCGCCCGATTCCAGTTAATCGATCAGCGAAAGAGGCTGCCTCCGCGAGTCGATCCTCACAGCCCCACCAAATCCACGCTGCCGTTCCAAGTGCTCCCAATTACGGAGGGCTTACGTCCAACCGGCCGGAAGGAAGCGAAATGTACGTGCCCCATCGTATAGAGTCCTCGTGGACGTCGTTATTAATGGATATTATTAATCCAAGGTATAGCAACCACGACTTGGGCGCAGTAGAGTCCGCGCGGATTCCGGTGCCAAGCTGAATCTGGGTTATTAGGATAGGAACAGCGGATTAAACGGTGAGGCTCGTAATATGGAAAAACGGATCCACCTGCCGTATGGTAATGGTTCCGTGCATCTCGCTGGCGGCATAGCGGCTGCATTAAATAGCCGTAATTCCGGAAATAAACCAAATTAATTTAAAAGCCCTTTTTTTCACTGGAGAAGCTTTTTCTTACCTATTCATACCCAGAGTCCACTGAGCGAGAATTGGAAAAACAGCAGCGAAAGAGCAAAGTCTCCAAGAAATAATGAAGAGATTATTCCCTGTCGTAATTAGCCTTCGTTCGACCATAAAATTAGCTTCGCTGCACACCGCTAATCTTAGATCCCTGGTCTAGCCAAGCTGCATGTTCCAGGCTCGTGTCTTAAACGTAAATTATCCCTTGAGCAGCGAGTGCTTCGCTCTTTCCACCGAATGGGGTTTGCCTCCGATATTCCGTGTAAACTTATCCATAATGCAGCATTGCTGCTATAGAGACAGACACAGAGGGAAACTCAGCTTGTGAGAACGAAAGACAGAGAGAAAGAGAGGTGGAGGGACCTGAAGCATCGCCGCAGGAGAAAGCCAAAGGGCAACAAGTGCATAACTGGAAGCCTCGTTTCGAGAAATCGCGAAGCTGCGACTGACATGCTTCCCTGATCTCCAAGGAATGCGGAAACAATAAAGAGCACAAAGCACAAGGAAATCAGAATTATTCATGAGTCGCATGACTGTTAACGCTGTATAACTATGCGCGATAATGTATCGACCAACACAAACACTAGGCGCTAAGATAAAGCACATAAGTCGCGTTTTCCAGCGAGTCTCCTTTCAACCTATCATTATCTTATTAACTTACAAAATATTCAAGCTGCTTTAATATGAATGAGCGGCACAACATCACGCGACACCCTCGAAAAATCGATAGACTACGTTATGTACATACGTATGTGATGGGAATGACCATTGGGTTGGAAAGATGAAAGGATCGAGAGTATAAGCAACGAATTACGAGATATCCACTGTTTACTATTTTACCTACTATTGCCAGACAATACTCTCCATCTCGTAGTACGACATTTCCCCACGGTGATGCGAGTCACGTAGTACGTGTCGCGAAGTACCATCGTACAAGGCACGATGCAAGAATGTTTCCAGGGTGTCTGGAACAGTATTCCGTAGTAGTTCTCGAGCAAATCATCCCCCATACGGCAATTCCCGAGCGCCATGGTAACGTAAGCTCTCTGCAAGCTCGAACTGCCACAGTGATTCTACTTCTTTTCCACTCCTCGTTTCCACCCTTTCTACTTTTTCCCATTTCCAGGCAGCTCTATCTCCGTCGAACACCTGCCTCTCACTCACTCAGTTTGCCCTTCGCTTAATTGACGAAGATTTACTTGTAACGCGGCCGAAAAAAAAGCCGAGCTGACAAGAAGCCCCGCGATGGAGCCCGCGAGATCGATGACTGAAAGCGAAGAGGGCACGGAATTGGCGCGCGAGGACGAAGAACGATCGCGAATAGAATGAATGTCTGCAACACCCGCTTGACAGAACTCGGCCATAATGAAAAAGAAAGTGAGACGTAAGACCAACTGAGATTACCAAATCAAACGAAACCCATCACTCGATAATTCCATTCTACGACGGATGGCTAAATGTTCCTCCAAAACCTTTATCTCACAGTGTCTTAAAATTCTGAAATAAATCATCGTCTCTAATTTGATGGTGGCTCTATCACAAAATTGGCAATAAAGTACCAAAACCAATATAGAAGATGAACAAATAGATATTTCACTCGTACGTGGTATATCCTGTAAGCGAGAGATTCAATCTCCTATATCCAAAATTCTGTCGTCCCTGAATCAGCAAACTTCCAGGATGAATCATCGTGATGTGCATCGATGAACCAGCAGGGTGAGCAAGGATTCGCGAACGAAAGCGCACAGACCGCTCTCTGATTCCACTCGCTCCCGGTTCATCCCCTTTCTGTCTATTAATTCGACGTGTTGCTGCGGTAACTGCGACGTCAGCAACATTACCCGTCGCTCCGCTCCGATGAGATAGAAATGTCAAGACGGTTAACGAGGATCCAACGTCAGGTTTGCAGCTGCCATGGAAGGGTTTCTCTCTGCTTGGATCTTCTTCGAGCAGTACGCCAGATGATCACTCGACAAATGTATCCTGAGAGTCTTATTTCTGTTGGTTATATTTTCACAAAACTTACAAATTATTCTGATCATCCAAATATCTATTAAGAAACATATTATACGTAACTGATAACGACTGTATAAATTTTTCAAGACCGGAGTATCATGATATAATATGTTGCATGTTATTGATTAAAGGAGGATGTCATATACATATATACATATTGCAAAGATTTTATCACCGTAACAGTCGATTGCACAATACGAAACTTTAGTCAGATTCGACTGTCCTAATTCACGAGTTACTTTTATCGATGCCAGCCATACTGTAATGTATTTGCCGTTTAAGGAATTCTCGTTGGTCGGAACCGACTCGTGAGTTGAGAACTGTTGCATGCGGAGTTAAGAAGTGTAAAACGATCCCGAATACAACAGGCTTTCCGATACGTACAACGATGACTAACAAGTGCGAGGGCGAGGGAACGTCACCGAAGACACGCCTCACCTTCGAAGAAAAACGATCAAGGTAACACGACGAAGCACGCGTCCCTGAAGGATCGATTTCTTCCCCGATTAATCGAGTCCCTCGTTCTTTGCGCGATTTCTTCGGTTCGCTCGGGGCGGTCTGATCCATGACCGAACACATTCTACTTACTACGAGTTTCGAATCCACGTTTCGACAGACCTTGGCCTCGAGCTCACTTTGGAATTGTCACGTACACTTTCTTCTATTGATTTTCGTGGTATAGCTACATCGATAAGATATTTGCACAATAGTCTCGATTCGGGTCTTTCAAAACTCCTGCCAAGTATGTATAGTACTGTTAGGGATTTGAATTACTGCATTACATCAATATAATGTCGGTGGCTGAATAGTCTCAGCTAGAAACAAACCACCGGTGAACTGTTTATGCACTTCTGGCGCAAGGTTTTTACAGCAGGTTGTTCCATGCAAATGGAATCACGTAGAAAAAGAGTCGTTGCTACATAAATGCATGTGAAAACGTGCGTGGATTCCCAAGGATTCCCTCTCTATTCTACTGGGCTTAAGGGTGAATTATGCGAGACGCAAAATTCTATGAAATTATCGCTCGTTTTCCCTTACAAGGGTGTAATTTCAAATGTACTGGGACATTCGAATAGTCACGATAGATTGTCTAGTTGTACGATGAGGATAGTATTTGAATAGAAGATTTCCAGGTCGATCAGAAGATTCAGCGCGTTCGCATAAGCGTCCCTATAATCGTGGATATGCCGCAACGTACCCATTTCACTCCCGGATAATCCAAGAATAATCCTTTGATTTAAGAAGACCCACGCACTACCTCTGCCACCACTAGCAGCTCGTAAGCCAGTGGATCAGTCAGGAAACCTTAATTGATCGACAATTTTAGTGGTATCCTCCCTAAGGATGAATTCCAATGACTGAACCTTTGCCATAACCAATCGATTAATCTACCAATGATTCTCCTTTTACCGACAGGGCCAGTCTGCTTGCCATCGTAGTCATTAGGAAGTCTATCACACGTGTTGCGTTTTAACCGCACCCCTTAACCGAATAATTTCGCATCTCGAAGTCAGTCGCAGTCTTGATTGCTTTCGAACTCCCTCGGCCAGACTTAAAGCCGATGAATCTAACGTTCAAGCTTGAGTCACTCTTCGAGAAGCTTCTTTAACTTTTTAGAGATCACTTCTAAATTTTGAATTTTTCTCTCGCCTCGATTAGCTTTATTTAGCAATTAGTCGAATTTATCATTGAAAATACGGTGTATCGTAGAAGAATCTGCAGTGCAGACGATTGATAAGTTTAAATGGAAACGAAGATAGCGGTAAGGTAACGCGATTAATTCAGGATAACTGCTTTAAAACGAGCACGGAGTAAGTCTAGCGAAGATAATTGCGCGAATAAAATGAAAGCTAAAACCAAGAGCGGATACCGAACGATCTGTGTTCCGGGTTCGCGCTTTGCACAGGTCCCTCTCGACTATCCGGTTATTAAGAAGCCGTGCGACCTTTCGCTTTTGCAAGATTAATAAATATGGATTAGCTCGTCGAATTGCGTCAGGATGCGCGACAAACATTTGCTGCGTACTCGGCACGGAATTAATGCGACGAAAAGATATTACTCTCGTCCGGCTGTGATCGAATATCGAGCGAAAGAAAAGAGCAAACTAATTATTCGAGATTCAATGGTATAAAGTAACGACCAACTACACGATAGCCAAAAGTCGATGTTGACTTCCCGAAGATGCGAACAGGTTTGCAAACTTATGCAAAAGTAATAAAGACGCAAATTTTATGGCACTCCACTTGGCATTAAGGCGATTATGATAACCTTCCAAAAATCGACTCCACGAGCCAACAACTGTGGCAACCAACTTGATAAGCCGATCCAATAACTTAGGTCTGACCAATCGTATACCTGCATCTCTTTATTACAGTCATCATTCTAGTTTAAAGCCCACGAAATGTTTCAATACACGTAGACATATACCATCGTCTCGATAAAGCTAAACGTTTACGACAAGCAATTTCCCAGGGAATAACACTAGTAGATTGTAGTACATTAGTTTTCCAATTAGTGCATAATTTAACGGGAGACGAAATTGACAGCATAATCAATGCGGGTTTAGTTAAAATCGGCTGGGCGAAGAGGCTGAACTGTCGAAACCCGATAAACTGCTCGAGAAAGTTCCTTTGGTTGGAGAATAGGTTTGGAGTGGGGTGCGGATGTAGGAGAATGTACATAGCTTCATCAGAGGCGTCATTTCGGCCCCGGGATGCCGGTGGAGAGACGCCGCGCCGCGCCGCGCCTCGCCACGCCGCACCTCGCGTCGAACGTTGCCGAGCAACCAACGACGACGTCCACTAGGCGAATATGCGCAATTACCGTTGGGACCCACCGGAGAACAGGATCCCAATAAATGGACGAGCGGGAGAATCACCAGCAGGGACCCTGGGCAATAGACGTAGTTACTGTTAACGCCGAATTCCTGTGTTCTGCACGTGGCATGCTGTGTGTGCCATGGACACAAAGCCCGCAACGCTCGCGGCGGGCATCGGCAAAATCACAAGGTAACCGACTAAAGTCCAACCCTTTACTCAGCCGATTACCTGAAAATTGACGCGCGGATAGCGCAAACTGGTCCGTGCATTGTAAATTTCCCGCCGTTAGATTCTCGCCGTTTGCTGCTCCAATAGGGTCGTCCTTTCGGGAGGACTGTTTAAAATTCATGAGGGAGAATTTCGCCGCGCGAAGGATGGAAATTTGAAGATTCGACGAGAGATGAACTTTGGCAATGATGCGTGTGGCCAATGCATAAGGTCGGGCAGCCGGGCAACTATCGGCGATTATGTAAATAGGGACTGATCGCTGCTTGATTGAAAGTCGAACAGTGACACGGTGTACCAATCCGGCTTCTTTCAATCTTCTGGGCCACGCCACCTGGAATAAGCGTAGACCGTAGACCATTTATATTCGCTTCTTTTCATTCGCAAATATTGTACCTACACTGGGTCCTCTTCCACTTAAGTACGGACCATCAGCGATAATAAAAACATTTGCATCCGCAAAAGAGCACCCTCTCGTTGATTTAATACGGACCCTTCTCATAATTGTGTTTTGCAATTAAATGAACCCGCTGAGATATCTCGGTGAAATATATTATTCGAGTGCGGAAAAGGGCTCGGTTATATTAGCCACTTAAGCTTGGAATCCTAAATCTGCCGGGTAATCGTCGTACTGGTTGGATTTTTCGTTCAGAACCTTCTTTCCAAAAACGAGGGTACTTTTTATGGCGAGTGACGCAGTCGCAATACATATACCGATCTGATCTCGTTTCAGACGATACAAATACCGAGCATACGTAAACCGGTGATATACTGTCTTCCCCAGGGTAGAAAAGCTTTTTATCGTCGAGCGTACGTCCCCTTACTCTTTCGTTCTTCTCGATGCGTCCTGCTTCCCTCCCTAATAAAATGCCACCCTCGAATGGATACTCGGGACCAAAACTGCGTGTCTCTTTATCTTACGTCCCCCATGAACGACAAGATTCCAGAGACTCTAAGCCGGACTGAAGGGTTCTCCTTCATCGCGCGAGCAATCCACGACTGCCTCGAACTCATAAACAAATACCGGCAAAGCTGCCTGAAATACTACTATGTACTAACGAACGGAAACCGGTTAGAATGAGAGACGAACGAGGAAAAGGATCCAGTGGAAGAGGTAAACGATATGGCATCGTGGGACAGATAGACGCTGTCGGAGAATAAGCGTCCGGATTATAAGGTACTAAAGGTACACATGCGAAGCATTGGCAGTCACCGAGCTACGGACGCACTTCTCTTGCCACTACACAGACACGTGGTCGCGAGGAACGGGGAGGTTTTCCCCGTTGATACGGATAGAAAGCTCGCACAACGTGGTTCGAGAGAGAAATGGGAAGAGGGTGCAACGAGTATAACGCAAACTGGAGGTGGTTGCGGAGAACGAACGGGCGTGCGCGCAAGAGAGAGAGAGAGAGAGAGAGAGAGGAGGGAGAAAAGTAGAAAGAAAGAGAAAGATGAATACGAGAGGAACGTATAACACTGGAGGGAGAGAGAGAGAGAGAGAGATCAATGGAGTAAGGGAGAAAGGAGGAATGGTAGAGGGTTGTGAGGTAGGCGATGCGCTATCGCGAGCCCCGTCGGCGGACGCGGCACGACGCCGAGGTCGCCGCTATCGATTGGCGTCGGCGTTTCCTCCACATCGCTATCTGCTTGTGCACCCGTCAGCCGTCTCTCTCGTTTCACCCTCGCAGCCAGTGCACTCTCCTATTCGCTTTCTCACCCCGTCTCCAGGCTCGCGTCGCCGCTCGGCCACCCCACGAATCGTGCAGTCTCTGCTGTATCTGCTCGCTATTCCGATACTTTGTCCCTGTCTCCAACCCACGGTCCTCTCCGCTCCACTCTCCTCGAGTTTGCTCCTCTCTGTTTATCCAGCGGGGGTGTGCTACCCTTAGTCAAGTTTCTTCTATCCTTCACGGGTTGTCTCGCTTCGGGCAACTCTGCTTCCGATTTCTGCTCTCTCGCGCTCCCGCCACGAGCGCGTTCACCCCCTTATCCACCACCCCTGCGACGGCCTTCCCCTCTCCATTTTGCCCCTCTCTAGGCCGCTCTTGAAACCCCTCAACCTCCATCGATATATCTCTTCCGTGGATCGACGGCGCCGGTGTTGGTGGCTCTATCGTTCTCACTCGTTCTCTTTCTCGTTTCTCTTTCTCGTTCTCTCTCTCGTTACTTGTTCAACACTGCTGGCCCCCTCGCGCTCCATCTCCTTTCATCCGGGGCGGCGGTAACAGGTGTTGCTCTGGCCCCGAACTCCTACAAAATCGATGGCCAACAGCCACATCGTCGCGTCGCGAGGGGTTTCCCTGCCGATCCGGCAGCTCCCTCGCCGAGACCGCTCCTTCCTCGTTTCTACGCCACCACCGGTACCACCGACACCCCTGGCTCCGATGCCAGCGGCAGCGGCAGCGACAGCAGCAGCAGCAGCAGCAGCAGCAGCCTCGATCGGGAGAGGGAGCCGAGCTACGGGCTGCAAGCTACGGACACTGGCCGCTCGGTGGGGGCGGAATGGGGTGGAACGTCGAAGACCGCGAGGGAGGAGGACAGAGAAATTGCGACGGGGGAGAGAGAGAGAGTGGGTGTTACAGGGGTGGCAAAGGCCAGTAGAGTAGGGAAGAGAGCGAGAGAGAGTGAGAAGGATAAAGGGGTGGAAGGCCGCTGGAAATAGGAGTAGCGACGAGGAGAAAAGTGAAGAGGAAGCGGGAACGAGGGAAAGAGGGAGGGATACCGGGGAGAGTAAGCTCGCAGTGGAATAGCGGAGGGTGGAAAAGAGAGGATGAGAGTGCTCGGTGGGCTCGAGGGCAGGGAGGGAAGCGAAAAGGAGCTGCACGAAGCGAGGAGGAAAGGACGCAGGCGCCCAGGACGCGGGGCGACGCTCTTGGACGACGCTGCATTGGCAGTTGCACCCCAGCCACACCCGGTACGAGCCATGTAGTCGGGCTACCCTCCACCGCGATACACGGCGGACAATTGTTGCTTCTGCGCCCACAGGTGGTACATCTTCGTTTTCGATCTTCGTCCTCGCAGACGCCACCACCGCCTCATCGTCCGCGTACACCTCCTTTCGACGAGCAGCCCACCGCTGCCACCACCGCCACCCTCGCAGCCGCCAACCGCCGTCTCCGTCGCTGACACTGCTGCCGCTGCCGCTACTGCTACAACCGCCGCTACTATCGCTGCTACCGCTGTCCGACAGAGCACACGTCGTTATCGTAACTCCTCGTCCACTTCGTACTAGTCCAGTAGTAGTATACGCTCGAAGCACTCGCCACCCTCGTCACTACTGTTCGCTGTCGCAAGCACTACCGCTGCCGCCGCCGTCGCCACCGTAGAATCCTCCCCGTCGTCGTCGTCGTCGTCGTCGTCGTGGTTACGCTTGGTGTGCACCGTGTTCCACGTAAGTGTCTCGCGACAAGAACGAACCAGTGTACCGCGTCTGCAGCCTCGTTAAGACAACCAGGTCACCGTGGAGACTTTGAGCCACGATTGCACCGAAAGTGAGGAAGAAAGGGAGGCGAAAGTGGGAAACAAGGACGTGGAGTTTCGCGAGTGTCGAAGCACAAAGTTCACGTGTGGCAAACGAGTAACGTGGCGCTGGTACGTAATTGCAGACTGAGGTTCGCGAAACCCGGATCTCGAGGGTGTAACAGCCGCGCGAGGGCAGGATCGTAGCTTCGCGCGGTTACCCTGGCAGCCAGATCCCGAGAACCGGGCCGAGACGCTGGAAATAGCGGCAGGAAGCGTAATCGCGGAAAAGAGCGTGCTCGCGAGCAGGAGAACGCTAACCGAGAGGATCGCGGGAGAGGGCTTGCGAAAGACTTAGCAGAGGGAGCTATCGAGCACACACGTAAGGCGGCAGCGCACACATACGGATACACAAACATCGCGGACCTGTTGTCCAACTTGTTGCTCGTCCCTGCAAAAGGCACACTCGCCCACCTCAACGAGAGACCCTGTTTTTGGAAAAAGAAACAAGACGCGAAAGGACAAAGAGCACGCTCCGATAACGAGCCCAGGCAAGGCTCAATCTCGACGACGTACAGAACCTGCCGTGTCGCATCGCAACCGGCTGCAAACCACTCGCCCACCTCTGCCTCCTTCACGTTTTTACCTTCGAACGCACTCTACCACTCTCTACCCCTTGGACTTCTTCTTGAGTCCTCTCAAGGGTTTACGTCAACAGTGTCAACGTCGACTCGTACTCTTTCGCTGTTTCTCACCCGGACATACGGCCAACGGATACTCTACTCGAAGTAGATTCCGACCAAAGTGGTCAGACCCAACGACTGGTTTACTGTCGTGTGTGTGCGTGTCTGTTGATTCGACAAACGGCGTCGCAAAGTTCGGTATCGCGGAACTCGTCAGTGATAGCGACAAGCCCGTGCGAAATTTCGAGGAGCTGCCGAAATGAGGGTAGCGTCGCGAGAACGGACACGCCCGAGAACGACGGCACGGGACGACGGTGTTGCCGGCAGAGTGAAACGCTGCCTGGATCAGCCGGGCGAGTAAGCGCTTGGTGCTTTTTTGAGCCGATGAGAGAAACGAGACTTACATTTCGACATAGACTTCATGTATGTACGGGGACACATTACGAAACAAATGCTGCTGAAGGAGGACGCAGCAAAATTCGGATGAAACCAATCCTGGTATCGTTCGTTGCGATAACCAAGGAGAGCGCAAACACTTGGACTGAATTAAATAAATAGCTAGCGTAAATAAGAAAGCGTAAATGGTGTGCAGTAAACCAAGCTCAACCGAGCCACGTGTATACATATGACACTGTGGTAAAACGAGAAAGATTCAAGGGACGGAAAACGTTTGTGGAAAGATCGATAAATGAAAAACAAGGCGAATGCTGTGTGTGTCAACTCTTGGTACACAACTGAGAGAGTACTTTAAGTAGAACTTACGTGTATGTCCTGCTTACGTGCACCACGCGCGTGTCACGTATTCAGCTAACATTAGCTAACATTAGCTAACATCAGCGTTCGCAATGACGTAATCTTCCACCCGTGAATACAACGAAAGCAATACCAAAAACAAGGTAAAACAAGAAACAAAGCAAAGCAAGCCGCACATATTCATCCCGAAGCACGAATCCTCGAAGAATAGGCTTCATCACCCAGGGCCTTATTCAAGGAAGTAAAACACCACTCATTTTATCTTTCCAATTCCTAAAGCAAAGGAATCGCTTCGAGGACCCTCGTGCCCAAGATCCTTGGACCAACTTGACACGGTCCTATTAAAACTCGCTTCGCCAAGAGATATTTTAATACAAACCTATACATGCGTATACACACACGCTCACAGCATAATATATATGTATAAAAAATATACATACATCTCTATATATATATATACCTATGCATCTAGGTGTATACAAACATACGTACAGCCCTAGAAACGTTCCGAATTCGTTATCTTGACCGTGCAACGACACTTAGGATTAAAAGTAGCGACACTTGAGCCGTGGGAGCGCATCAGTCGTGCCCAGATTCTTCGTCTCTCGAAGAAGTGGCTGAAATTTGAAGGAAGAGAGAGATTCGATGTCTGCGTGATAGCGAACTCGACAGAGCGCACCTAATTCCTGTCGAGCGGACTCGAAGGATCAATTTCGCGAAGTTCGCGCCTCAAGTGGATCGGTGCTAACTGGATTCAGTGGCAGAGTTCTCGACCGAGGGAAAGCTCCACTGCCAGCGGAGGATGTTGTTTCCCAAGGTGCTCAGCAGGAAGCTGCTTTCAACTCCGAGAACGAGCACCGATTGAAGGATTGATTCGCATTAGGCCCCTGGTGGCCTCTGCGGAGACCACCAGGATAATATCATTGTAAACATAGGTCAACCGCGAAATAAAGAAGAATAGGAAAGACTTTGTTTGAAGCTACAGGAGCTACAGTTTTTTGTTACCAAGAAGAAGAAGAAGAAGAAGAAGAAGAAGAAGAAGAAAAAGTCAACACTCTGAGCAGTCTTTCATAGGACCCGGAAGACAGAGGAGCTTCCGGGCTCCACTAATTCGCAGTAATTCTCGGTGACATTAAAACGAGGGTTGATAAGCGAATAATTAGGCAAGAGAACAGCTAGGACATCGAGGTGTACTTAAACACTGACTCGCTTGATCTCCACCTGCTTCAGATTCCTCCACGAGGAAGTTGTGTTTAAAGAGCGGGGGCGGTGGGCTTTTACGTGGAGGACTCGGTGATCTTTGGAATTAGGCAAGCGAGAAGAAAGAGTCAAGATGCCGCGGTGCTATATGGTGAAGAAGGCCCTGTGCAACAAGTACATAAGCAGCGTTGCCAGAGGATTCGAGAGCTGGGGTCGTGGAAGGAGCACGCCATCGCCAACCACCATGCAGCTTCCCGTTTCGCCCGTAGAAGGGAGCATTGCACCCCCTGTTGCTCAAGGTACGTCGCACTCTCTTTCTCTCTCTCTCTCTCTCTCTCTCCCTCTCTCCCTCTACCCCTCTACCCTCTTTTTCCCTCTCTCATTCTCTTTCATCCCTCCTCTCGCTTGGATTATTAGCCACCCTCGCCAATTATGATTTCTGATTTACGACTACTGAGCCTCTCATTACACTCCCACCCCTTCTGAATTTTACAATCGATTTCGCAGCAGCCGATATACCAACAATACGTAGCTCGCGCCATCAATATCGAATGTTCCTTTCATTGTTTTCGCTGCAACGCGAATTGAAAAGTCGCATGCTCCCCAAATAACGGGGGGTCGACGAGAGAGGGGAAGTGTGAAAAGTTTCTATTTTCGGACTAAATTCCCTTATCGTAGAGAGAATTGAAGTTTGAAATTCTAAAGCGAACGAAGAGATTATGCGCGAGCCAAAATTGAATATTGAACGTAGGAGACAAGCGTTTGGTAAAGCTACGTCAATATCCATATTATGCATTGCGGATATTCGTCGTGCGTATAGGATTCCGGTTAAATAAGAATCGATCGATGTCAATACGGAAATCCGAAGCAATATTTTTCTTCGAGGGTGCAATCGTCGAATATCGTTGAAGCAATAACGCACTCAGGACACGAGTTAGTGAGGGGATTAGAGGGTCGAGGGGAAAAAGAAGTCGCCACCGGTAATCAACATCGAGGATGGAAAAGGAAAATGAGCAATCAATATCGCGGCCGCGGCAATTAGGTTCAATTAATGCGAAAGTTGCCATTCGCTCGAAAGAGCCGCACAGTATTGATTCACTCGCTCGCCGGTGCAACCGGGCTAAACTCCCATTTCGTGGCGGTCGAAAGAAACATTTCCGTATATGCAGCCGCCCCGCCATGAAACTTCCAATTTATCCTGGCCGCGCCGAGGACGACGCAGCCACTGCTGGCAGCTCGTTTCTCCGTTTCTCTCGCATAAACAACAACGAGAAACCAAGCGGCGTATACTCGTGAAACAAACAGGAGAATCGTGACTTTTTAAAAAACGGCAATTAATAAATACGCGCGACTGATATAACGGGACTATTAATTCGCTGGAGCGCATTCGTAAATATTGCATGGAATGGAAAAACGCGTAGATAGAGAGAAAGAAAGAGAGAGAGGGAGAGAGAAAAGGAAAGAACACAGTACGAAGCAAATTGCTCGTTAATGATACCATTAGGCAGGGATTCGGAGCGAGCAGACGTTCCAGCGAAATACAGCGGAAACAAACGAAGTTTCATAATTAACGGGATGCTTGGACACCACGGACCTACCGGACGCTTCGCCACGCGGTGAAGCAATTCGCGATAATGCGCGACACCCTCTCGCGAAACTGTATTAATTGTCGGAATTCTCCACTCGCGATGGTACTCGAGGTGGACGCGCCCGCTTGCCGGTAGTGAATGGGAAAATGCCGTGCGAAACTTGGCTCGACACGTTAATGGAGTTACAAAGAGCGTGTTCAAGACTCGGATACAATGGGTGGTGTACGCGCGGATTCGTGGGGCAAAATCGTGGTTGCGGCTGGCACACCGCGAGAACGAAAGCAGGCCAACCCCTGGTATGAAACTCACCTAGATTTCGTTCGTCGCGGAACACTCTTGGCTCGTTTCAAAGAAATCCTTGTGGACATTGTTGCCTCGTTTAACTCGAATACCTCCTTGAAGCGCGCAATCAAAAATCCCCCGGAGATTTCGCGCTGGAGAGCTTTCGATATCGTTACATAAGTCCCCAACAGAATCGGATTTAACTTTCTTGCTGGTGGTGGTCGCGCTCTTCTCTCTCTCTCTCTCTCTCTCCTTCTCATTCTCTTCCGCGACCTCGTCACCCTGCCGGTTTTGGTAAGCCCTAGGGACAACTTTGAGCAGCTCTTATTAACTGATATTACAATTAGTTTTCCCACTTTCGGTGCTTCCGCCGGGAAGCCTTCCAACGCAAGAAGGCTAATTCACTTGGTGATAAATTTACGATGTTACATCGCCGATTTAGCTACCACTCAAGTTCCTTTTTTTCTCTCGTTTGGTAAGTTCCCGTCGAATTTGAGTTAGTCAAAAGAAAGTTGTACCATAGAGAATTTTATTATCACCCCGCAGTAAAGAACCCTCGAGGTCTGTCAATCGAGAAATGGGTTTCTTGGCCGGACGAAAGCCAGAGAAAGTTTCGCGGTGGTGGTGCGCAATGAAATTAGTTGATCGGAGC
The DNA here is from genome assembly GCA_963989405.1 of Trypoxylon attenuatum. Classification (NCBI taxonomy): domain Eukaryota; kingdom Metazoa; phylum Arthropoda; class Insecta; order Hymenoptera; family Crabronidae; genus Trypoxylon; species Trypoxylon attenuatum. The sequence continues at coordinate 3,090,434 of OZ022489.1, read as the reverse complement.
TCCGTAATGGCCAGGCCGCGGGGAAAAGTTGTCGCGGAGGTAAAAACAAGAGAGAGAGAGAGAGAGAGAGAGATATGAAAAGAAAAAGGTGGCAGAAGTGGTTCTTGCAACGGAACGCGGCCGCCGTTAAAATGAAACGTGCAGTTTCATAACCGAGTTATCGTGAAATTTTATATCCGGCGGCCGGTAGATCTTCTTAGCTCTCCGCCCATCCCCTTTGACCTCATTTCTGACATACTCACCCTCATAATCCCATTCGTGTAACTCCACCCCCGTAGCCAACTGTCGACTACCGTAGCGACAAGCCGAGTTTCGCGTCTCAGAGGTTCATCGTCGAGACCTTCGAGGTTCTCGTCAACCCGGTGTTAACGACGCTCAAATACACTTTTCGTGGGAGATCCCTCACTTTCATGGACGCTCGTTATATCCCGATTAAAAAGTCAAATTAAGAAATCGAATTAGCCGTCTTTCCCTGGACTGTTCGTCCTCGAGTTCTTCTTCTTCTCCTCCCCTCGACGTGGCACATCTTTGAGGATAAAAAGGAAGAGGAAAACGAACCGGAGACACGTGGTCCAACGTAATGAAAACAGACGTGCCACTCTTGGATAAACTTTTTCTACTACAAATGAAATTCCGATCCACCCCATCCTGCCGAGCCACCCCCCTACCCTCCCCCTCATGCGACGCTTATTAAATTTCGCGAGGAGGCTTCTCGTTTTCTTCAACGGCGCGCTTTCGTCCGGGAACTTTAATTGCGACGTATAAAAGCGAGCCCCAAGCTCCGGCGGGATGCTCCTTGCGCTTCCGGCAAGTTTGATGGAAAAATTAGAGTGTGCCTCGAGATCATTGGTTTCCGACGGCAACCCGAGCGAACAGCCTCGCGCGCGGAGTCCCGAGATTGGATTGGAACCGTTGTCTACGATAAAACCAATTACATTTTTCAATCCCGCAGCGGAAATTTGAAAAAGTAGACTGTGCTAGGCAAACTCTGGTTACCGCGGATTCGTTTTGCAGAAATCGGGACAAACTTTTCGTTCCAGTTATATGAAAGGATAGACCGATCGATTATACTTTTCCTAAGCGCGCTTTTTCCCTGTCGTAGAATATCTGACGACGCCGCAACAAGACACAACCACGGGGACGACGACGACCGGGCAAACTGGCTTCAAGGAAAATTCAAACTCTGTCGAGGCAATTCCAACGTCCACCACTCCTACGACGACGACGATCCTGACGACACCGATAACAGTGTTACCGGTGTCTCCGGAACCTACGCGGACGGAGACCACCGTGATCACGAGTACAACAGGATCACCTTTCGATCCAGCCTCGAATCCAAGTTCGACGATACCAAACATGGAGGTTTCGTCGACAGTGACCACTTCAGTTGCGGTCAGCTTTTCTTCTCCCAGGTCACCGTCCAGGCCCACCGAAGTACCAATTAAAAACAGCATATTGCATCATTCACCACCTTGCGAACCGTCCCCTCCATCCAGCACATCCACCCCTTATCACCTGGAGGATCCTGCGGAGAATCAGACCACCGAGGCGCCGAGATTAAGCTCAGCCTGCAATGTAATCACTAGCCACGTATCCGCTATGTTCAAAGAACGCTCGGCGGCAGAGACCGAAGCTGCACACGATTTACTGGAGCTCTCGAGATCTCTGCCACCGTTACCACCACCGAGCGTAGCAATCGGACCACAGAGCGTAATCGAAACCCCAGCTACCGATATCCAGGAAATGACAGTTTATCAGCCAGAACAGTCGATTTATCAAGTAAACACCATTGATCTGGCCACCTCTACGGTTTATGGCCACCATCAGCAACAACAGCAACCGTCAGCGACCAGCATCATCTACGAGCCCAGTGCGACCATCGTTCAACAATCGGGCAGTGTTTTCATACCTTTATCACCGGTTCAAGAGATTCTCTTGACTTACAGCGCGCCGTCCATTCCGTGCACGTCGATCGTCAGCCAACAGCCACCCCAAGAACCACAGCAGCCTCAGGAACCACCTCATCCGGTGCAACAACATCAGCAGTTACAACATCCGACGATCGAGGCTGCTCCACCGTTGACACCGCCTATCTCGGAATGCAGCAGTGACATTGAGAATAACAATCCAAACTCACAGCCCAGTCAGAAAGATAAGGAGGTGCAGACCATCACTGAACAAGCGGAGGTCAAGGCAGCTAGCTATACCTATGACACTCTACTGGTAGCGGATGGCAGGTCGAAAAACAAGAAGACGCCTCCTGGGCAAAAGGCACAAGAGAGCGAACCCATTGAGACGTCGGAAAGCACGAAGATCGGTCGTTATGTATGCTGTGAATGTGGTAAGTATTTCTACTAAAATGATCATTTCTTTAATGTTATAATTACCGTTTTATAGGATACGTAATTTGTATCTTGAATTCACCTTGTTTCTCAATATGATTTTCTTGTACTCCAGGTAAGCAATACGCAACATCATCAAACTTGTCACGGCATAAACAGACGCATCGCAGCATCGACTCCCAATCGGCGAAAAAGTGCATCCATTGTGGGAAAGCTTACGTCAGTATGCCTGCTCTAGCGATGCACGTGCTCACGCACAAACTGACGCACAGTTGTGGCGTTTGTGGGAAGATGTTTTCGCGGCCTTGGCTCCTGCAAGGCCATCTCAGAAGTCACACCGGCGAGAAGCCTTACGGATGTGCGCACTGCGGTAAAGCATTCGCCGATCGGTCGAATCTACGAGCCCACATGCAAACACATTCTGCTGATAAGAATTATGAGTGCCACAAGTGTCACAAATCCTTCGCCCTCAAGTCTTATCTGAACAAACACCTCGAGTCGGCTTGTCAGCGTGAGAGTGACGACACCAGCAATGACGCTGATCCATCTTAAAACTAAAAAATCTACAGCTCGATTCTTTCGCGAAGCTATCGCCAAATTGAAGGTAGATTCTTTTTCACCTTCGAACAATCAGTGCACTTTATTTTTTAATTCTATGAACTCAATTAATCTATGCCTTTTAGCTGACAATGCATCACGGACGACGAGGAGAATAAAAGAAAAGAGAAGAAAATGAAGGTTTGCATAAGTTTGGCAAACGCAACATTCCACGCTGATAGGAATGAAAAAAGGAACGGACGTGTAGAAGCACGCGTCTTCTTTGAAGGTGTCAGGAGAGGGATCGTTCATAGCACTAGGTCAATTCCAATTCACCTTTAGAGTGTCCACTTAATACCGGACATATCCAATCCACCGAAGTTGATGGCAGCAGCATTATACCTCTTTGACCAGAGAGAAAAAGTTCTTGATAAAAACATAAAAGAAAGATTAGAACTGGAACGATTGATCAGTGAACATGCATGATTGAGTATTTTTTGCCATCAACATCAGTGTTCGGAGTAATACCTCTCCTCACGTCAATGACGCCGATCACACATCGAATCTCCGTCAGCAAATCTTCGGCAGGCAGAAACCCGGGTAAGCCAGAGGTCTTCAGTTTACTTTTATCGAAAGGGTAGCATACCTCGCATACACTAACACAGAAAAGTCGATGTACTGTACAAAAAAAGAAATGTCCAGATGAAAATCGCATGACAGAGATCAGCGTCGAAAGATACCATAAGATACTGTTTTTTTGCGATGACACATCGTCAGACGATATCAAAGGGAATATGTGGTAGCTTACGTTGTACGTATCTGACGCTATACGCTTTCCATGCAATGCAAACAGCAAGCATTCTTTTCATCCCTCTGCGCTCGATGAGGATCACAAGATTGATCGATCTTTTCCTATAGAGAATAAAATATTTCCTCTCATTTGAAACTAATCAAGCTCGCCTTCGGAAGCTAAATGGCACAAGATCGATGCAATATTAACGAGGGACCATCGATTTTTTGGTACATACATATAATTTTAAAGATTGTTGGAATAAGTATAGTCAATACTCGGCTTTCCTCGCTAGAAGGCGACCGTATACACGAAGAAAGGTTACCTGCCAGGATACTTTTCTGAAAGTTTGCGTGCTGCAACCTGACGTAGCTTTAATAGATTTAGTTCTCATTGTCGATGTAATTGGAGTGCTACATACAAGTTCGTTGGTAATAATCGAAGTAATACGACCATCTTAATGTTTAAGATGGAATATGCGACGCGATTCCCGAAGGTCAAGAACGAGTTTAGAAATTAAATTTCGATCATTCGTCACAGTAGACTCAAATCTTTTAAGTAGGAAGTTTTGTCGCGTGAAGAATACCCGCTACAAAACCGAAAAAGCTCCTTGTAGCGACACTCGAACATTAATTTACCGTTTCGCGGGCACATGAAAAATAAGCGCGCAAACCAAGTGATACAATGAGCGAATTTTTTGCGGCAGCAAACTTCCAGAGAGGGGCGAAAAAGAAAAAAGAGAGTGGAGCAGGGGGGGGAGGGGGGATGTTGGTAGTGGTCGCAGGTGAGAAAGCGACTGACTTAGTAACTCTTGCCCGCTAGCTGCGAGGCATCTTTTTTTCAAAGTTTCATCGACGTCCTCTACGTATAACATACGGCCGAGTACACGTCGAAGGTTTTCATCAACATTTCACACAAACTGGACCACCTGTTGAATGCAGGAATGACCATTCCGTAGCGAAAAAGGTCGCTCGTTCTCTTCGCCTGAATTATTGAGGACGTAATTTCCCCGTTGTTAAATACACGTAAACACATATACATGCAATACACGCCCAAGTAAGCGGCCGCGAAAAATTCGCATACAATTTCCATCGATGCTCGCGTATCTTTCCGAACCAGGAGTGACTCATGCTCCTGGAACGTTTTAAAAGGCTATCTCAGATTCGTCGCACATGCGAATGTGCGAAGAAACCCATGAATCCTTGACACTCAAGGCAGACCACCCTCTGTCAAATAGTTTCTCGCACTTATTCTAGTCTTTTGTACCTGCGAACAAATGGATCTTTGTTGACTGTTTACTGTGTACCACTAGTCTTATAGAGGGGATACCTTTTATCCTTTACGCGGTTTGCGCAAAACCTGTTGAGTTAAGTGTATATGTACTACAGAATTATATATATTTTTCTCGTGGGTTGATACGTTGCTCCTCGAGGTGAATACACTCGAATTTTTCTCGCGAGTGCGATGTACTATTTAAAAATGGACTGAAGCTCGAAGGGATTCGCGACAAAGTGGAACGACGCAAGGAGGCCACATTGATCGAGCAGAGAGGATGAAAGAATGGACGCGCGCGCGCGCGCGCACAGTAAAGAATTTTTGAAAGTCAAGCCAAACGAAGAGGAAAAAAAATGAACGCGAGAGAAAAAACATTTGATGATACTCTCTAGTCAGTGAGCTGCGGCTTCGATTCTATCTTTCTATCTTAGTTGCTTAAGGAAAGTCGCGTATTGTTGTATAGTCGGCGGAAGCGATCTTATTTTTTTGTCCTTTTTCCCCTTACTTTGACGCGAGACGTTTTTATATATATCGTAGAAATATTTTGGTACGAAACATTTTGAGCGATTGTAAAATAGGAAGAAAAAAAATTACTTAATTAATTAGTTAACGTAGTCGGTATAACGATTGGCAGCGTGACACTGTAACGCGAATGCGGTGCTGCGATCAGCTTTAGGGACTTTTTTAGTTAGTTAGAGAATAATGACACTCGGACTTTCATACGAATCCTTCTTGATTGCGAGAACACAATTGTACCTTCGGACCCTCAACCATCGAGAGACCACTGTCAATGCGTTCTTATTCTTATTCTAGTCTCGAGAAGCTTTAAAACGAGTCTTAGTACCTCGCAGCTTTTAGTTTGACCAAAGATACCCGGTGTGCTCGATCACTCGGGCTTTCGAAGTGTTAGCTCTTGATGAGAAAGCAGAATTTTCTTCTTGTAAAATATTGGAGAGAGATTCTCATTAATTAGGAGGAAGTGTCATGGTCGAAATATTCTGACATATCGGCTAAATCGTGCTTACGGAGAGAGAGAGAGAAAGAGAGAGCGAGAGAGAGAGAGAGAGAGAGAGCAACTTTCGACTCTTTCACGATAGATCCTTGAATTCTGTCCAGTACAAGGGAGACGCTTACGCTGAGCCTACGCCTACGTCCTCAGATCGAATCCGGCTTCCGCGCGGAAGTTTGGCCGCACTTTTAACGATATTCATGCAGCTACCACTCTTGACTCTATACTATATTAGAATACTCGACAGTCAATCGAATCTATTAATTAATAGAGTTAATCCCGTAACGGTAGTCAATAATGATGAAAGATGAAGAATCGCAATGCGGATCACTCGTGGATCGTTTTTCTCACTGGAACCACCCAGTCACTTTCCAGTCAATTACGTGTAACTGTAAATTCTATCTCTACGTCTATCAACATTTCCATATCTATCTCTATTTCTATTTCAATTTCTATTTCTATCTATACCTCTATCTCTCTGCGCGAGCAGCTCCATTGTTGTTACTTTGATAAAGAGGTAAACGTCTAATATCTAATATCTGCATAAAATTGAAGGATTCGATCTGAACCAACGTCAATTGACACCCACAAGTGGGATGCGTTTTCACCGAGAAAGGCGATCCATCGTCGATGGTATTCTCAAAATTATATCACAGCTTCGAGGCTTGCCAGCATGACTTCCTTGCGAGCAATTCGAATGTACCTCGTCGCGATTAAGGTTTCCTCTCCTTCAAATGAATTTTGAGGATCCGGCGAATGGCGTAAAATAACGAGAAAAAGCGTAAAAAGGCAAAGAAAGCGAGGAAGTACGAACGCAAGCCACAGAACTGATGCTCGTAAAAATACAGACTATTATTAGATCTGCCGTAGTATATTTGAGCAAGAAAATAATTAGTATTAACAATAACGGTAAATGGGCAGTCGATACTATTTTTTAGATACGCGAGTGGTTTAAGCCAGGCACCGGGACGATCATGCCTCGTGAGTTTCCTTTTGATCGGCGGCTCTGCAAGTGTTGTGGTTCAAAAACGAAAGAAGATGAATTTTTGGCTGTGTTTCTCGGACTTTCCAGATCGAGAGCTAAATCGCGAGTGGGCGGGTGGGATGCTGGTCCGCGTTTAATACCTATCTCGTTGCTCAGTACTTTTAATTCTCGTCTCGATATCTATACACTTTGTCAAGGGCGACTTTTCCAGGCAACGCAGACCATTACTAGCCGCGATCCAACGGAATTCTTACACGATGTACTCACGTCGAAACACAATAGGAAAGCCCTCGTCCGCAAGTCTCAAGTATTTACACGCCCGACAAAACCACCGAAGAACACAGTCTATGTACTCACTCACTTTACTCTCCACCCCCGGCGTTAGAAAGCATGGGATCTCGAATCGTCATCACATGTGTACTTAAGCGGTAGAAGAGAAAAAAAAAAAAAGACTCCGAAGAAAAGAGGACCAAAGTACTTAAACGTTTACTATTCCCGACCGGGGAAGGGCGTGCGACAGCGGCGGTAATATACATATGTAATAATATCGCTTTCTCGTGGTGATAAAAGATCGTCAATAAGTAAGAGCGAGAGGGGAATGCGTGCGGTAGAGCGAGAGAGGATGTAAATGTTAAACTGCGCGAGAGGAGAGAAAGAGAAAGAAAGAAAGAAAGAAATTGGTTACGAATGTTAGGATGAAACAGGGTGTGAGTGTATGGCGCGTGCGACTGTGGCGGTGTATGCTACAAACACGGTAAAAAGAACAACGAAAAATGCGACATTGTCCGCATAAGCATACTTATTAATTATAACAGATGGACACTCGATATGTACCTATATACATGTATATATACATCTTTCACTCTTCGTACTCGTATGTATATGTATATGTATGTGTCCCTGTGTACATGTACGTGTAACTTAAGAGAGAGAGAGAGAGAGAAAGAAAGAGAGACGATGACGGAACCGATCGAAAGAGAGCCGACATCGCTTGCGAATCGCTTTTATCAAAGAAACTTCGACGCCCAGGGTGTATGTATTGCGTCCTCGACACCGCGATCGTCGCACTTTTCTATTGACACGCGCGCTTTCACTGCTACGAACAACAATATGTAAGTACGCATTGCCGCGCGAACACTAAAGAGAAGTTTTCCCATCGACGAAACTCGCAGTCTGGAGTTCGAGTAGCGAGATGATCATCAGTAGAATCAGAAGTCCATCGCCAGACGGGACTCGGATCGACTGCATCCTTCTTTCGCGCTGACGTACCTGTCGGAAACGAGAATTAACATTCTGAAAGAAATGAAAGTGAAAATGCAACGCCGCGTAAATGGCTATGGAAGGGGTTAATAATCAGGCGACAATATACATACAATGTATGTCAAATGGTTGGGACATTTCTTGCGTCGTATTGACACGAGAAAACCCATATGGGGATGAAAGGAAGAGAGATCGGCAATTAATAACGCATCAGTCGACTCTGCTCGACAATTTTGTAGATAACGGATGTGAAATCGATAGCCTATTAAGAAGTGCAATTACGGGACGATTAATTAAGCGGCAGCTTAATCGAGAACTCTCGCAAAGGGTCACGAGTGGTGTAGGCACGAGCGCGCGCACACGGATTTCAAAGGGCAGGAGAGAAGGATGCAGACGAGAATTAAGTGCGCAGCCATCGATTCGTCGGCAAGCGGCGAAATTAAAAAGGCACGCGTACGCTAAAAAGGAAGACTTTCACAAAGTAGCGGGCATGATCATGAATAAACCTGGCTTTTAAAAAAAAAAAAAAAATGAGAAAGAGAAAAGGAGAAGAAAAGATCCGGAAAAGAAATGAGAGAGACGTAAGGTAATAGGGTTTAGATTAGTGTGATACAAGGTACGACAAAGCAATAATTTAGTGATTGTATGATATATTTGATTAGTAAATTAGTAAGCTAAGTTAATGGTACTTTCGGAACTTATAAATATTTACTCGATAAATCGTATAGTTTTGTAGAAACGCTGGGTGAGATTTACCAGTTCAGAGGGAACAGAGGGAAAAATACTGTCTTGGGGCAATGATTTAACAGACAAGACCTAAAAAGGAAAATGAAGGATCAAAAGAAAAGTTAAACTAGACCGCTGATCACGATTTTTTAGTGTGAATTTTTCTTCGGACTGAATTTATCTCAACCTTTTTCATTTCATGTTTCGAGTGGATTAATTTCGCAATGCTCTAAAGTTTTGACCGTGCCAAATCCGCATTATTCAAATGCGGCAGCAATGGAAAATGTATACAATCTAAACCTCACGATAACAACTCGACTGCTATCATAATATTTCGATGTTGCGTAAATTGCGAAAATGCTCCGATCCACTTCTGGGAACACTTCAGACTGTAATACACAACCCCGCAGAAAACAAAAAACTAATCAGCATATACTTGTGAAAGAATTGTTTAACAAAAACTATAATTTTGCGTAAACCAATGCAGTTTAACGACACGCTCACAGCCAAATATACATTTTAAAAATGAGTAATTATATGTCGAACGTATTTCCCGATCACAATAATGATTTTCTTTTGAATTAAATTCTCGAATAATTCCCAAAACTATTTGAAAAGTGGGAAAATGAAATTCAAAGAAGAATCAATTGAAGGATATGGAATCCCAAGACTGATAGTGGATACGTCGTGCTGCATATTCTGATATATATATAATTATTCGAATGCTCCGATTTTATTTAAAGACCCACGCTGATTCCGTCTGTATATTAGAATTATGAACATTGATTACTTTCGTATAGTTGTAATATTGCGTGCAAATTAGCGATACATGAAGCAATAGATGGGGATCTGTGATTTTCACAAACAAAATTATTATTATCATTATTATTATTCCCCAACTAAGCGATTGTTAGAAAATACTTTTCAAAAAAGTATTGTTTTTGTTTCTGTTTTTGTTTTTGTTGTTTTCTTTTTCTCCTAAAATAACAGACTACGTTGAAGATGGCGCACTTATTTTCTTAATCAAGAAATGAACATCAAAACGGGAATTGTGTTACGATTCTGTTTCAAAGGGAGAGATACGAATTTATTCCTGACGTGTAAAGCGAAATAACAAAGAAAGACCTTTCACCGAATCTTTGAATGTATCATAATGATCCGCATTTTTTGCACTCCGTATGATGTACCAAAATGCGATCTAAGCCGTTTTTCAGTAAGAATTTTGGAAAAATGTGATTACTACAAATGGAAAGAGAGAAAGAAGAAAAATAAAAAAAAAAAAAGAGGTATGCATAGGTCTAAAATGTTAGGCACTTAGACCTACCAATAAAAAAATTTAATCAACGCAACAGATAAGAATAAGCGATAACAGCGGAAATGCAGAAACCAGCTATGTATTTATGATATTTAAAGGGTAAAGACAGTTTCATTGCACCACATTTGTAAACTTTATTAATTATACGTTGCAAAAAATGTGAATCGTTTGTGTCGTATTTTTTTTTTTTGCATCCCTGCCTGTTTCAATTGGTATTCCTTCAGTTTTGTACAAAAACTATCATGCTATTTGGTATTTCGTATTTATAATGTACGAGTGTACGTATTAGAAGTGTGATAGATTGACTTTAAAAGTCAAAGAATCAAAGAAATTTTTTTTGTTCTTAATTCAGTTCTTCACACGTGTTCGACCCGATCTTTTAGGCCAATTGTAGACCACCACTTTAGTAGCGCCTAACTGCCGCAATTTGCTGGAATTTGCGAAAACATAAACGATAAAGCAAGATACGCATTAAAATAATGAGAAATCTACATTATGCAAAAATATCACATAAAAATTTTCATTGGTTTATGTTATAGAGTCAACAAACTGAGTGGCGAACAATATACAACATACACTTCATTACTATAGCAGCATTTGCGGCTAAGTACACACATTTTCTTATATACTTCATGTATGAATATGTGCTTTCGACTACCGTATAAAGTAGCTTTTGGAACTACAGTCTATAAAAGCACGAAATACAATCATGTTTCATTGTCACCAAATCAATTCTGATGGAATTATGTGGCCTTTTTCTCAACGCTAGGTTCCTCCTCTTTCTTTTCCAATGGTTTATTCCAATCTTTCAAGCCTTCGGGTAACTTGGTATCTTCTTCAAAAGAACCGGTTCCCTCAACCATTTCCTCATACGTAGATTTCTCAGCGAAAGGTCTCTTTCCGAGTAATTCTATCATGTCTTCTCGCGAGAGAACTTCGTGTTTCAACAATCTTTCGGCAACCTGCAAATACATCAGAATGAACAATTATTCATCGATAAGACATAGATTCATTATTTTAGTCATAAATTACAATACCTTTATGACATCGTCTTTGTGTTCTAGGAGCAATTCCTTCGATCGCTTATATGCGGAATCCACTAAAGTTCGTACTTCCATATCGATGTATTGAGCAGTTTGCTCTGAATACGGTTTATCTACTACTATACTTTCAGACCTGTCCTGCATATCGAAACTAACATTTCCCACTTTCTCGCTCATACCAAATCTTACGACTTGAGCATAAGCATTTTTTGTCACCTGCAAACACATTACCACAGTTGAATAGAAAGGAGAATGAGACATTTTTTATACTTTTCGCTAAAAAATTGTCTCGTACCTTTTGCAAATCATCCATTGCTCCGGTCGTTACAGATTCGAAGAAGATTTCTTCCGATATGCGACCGCCGAGTAATACGCACATTTCATCGAATAACTGACTCTTCGTGTGAAGATACTGATCACGCGGTAAATACTGAGCATAACCCAACCCCTTTCCACGGGGTATAATAGATACCTTTAAAAAGCAGCAACTATTAATAAGACGTCTTTGAAATTGGAAATGACTAGTTTTACCTTCATAAGTGGATTTGCATATTTCAAAAACCATCCGCACACCGCGTGACCAGCTTCGTGGTACGCCACAGTTTTCTTCTCCTCCGGACTCATCACGTTTGTCTTTTTTTCCATACCTGCAATGACTCTTTCGATGGCTTGATCGAAGTGCTGAGATTTAATATCTGGATTCAAATCTCGCGCCGCGATCAACGCAGCCTCGTTACAAACGTTAGCAATATCGGCACCTAAAAATTGCAATTTACACTATATTAAATATCGAGAAAAGAAAACTCCCGACACGAGCTATTTCTTAATACCTGTGAAACCAGGCGTCCGTGCCGCTAAAGTTCTGGCTAATTTATCCTTTGCCAAAAGCGTTTTAAGAGGAGTCAAGTGTACTTTGAATATGGAAGCACGGCCTTTGATATCGGGAGCTGGAACGAAAATCTGTCGATCGAACCTTCCAGGTCTCAATAAAGCTTTATCGAGTATGTCTATTCTATTGGTTGCTGCTAATACGACAACGTTCGTTGTTGTATTGAATCCTGGAAAATTAAAAAATCAGATTTAGATTAACTTATAACTTTATGAATATCATATAAATTTATTAGATTTCTCGTTATATATATATTACCATCCATTTCAACCAAAAGTTGATTCAAGGTATTTTCCTGCTCGGAGTGTCCCCCAAGTCCACGACCACTCCTCTTCCTTCCAACTGCGTCAATTTCATCGATAAACAAAATGCTCGGCGCTGCTTTTCTTGCTGTAGCGAATATTTCACGAACCCTTGAAGGACCAACTCCTACGAATAATTCCAAGAATTCTGAACCTGATATACTAATAAAAGGTACATTCGCCTCTCCTGCAGTAGCTTTAGCCAATAAAGTTTTGCCGGTTCCAGGAGGTCCTAGAATATATCAAAAATTGATTAGGCCTAACGCAACATTTAGCTAAGGTGCATCCGAAATAAACGTTTTACTAAACTATATACCAGTTAATATTGCGCCCTTTGGGATTTTGGCTCCTAGATTGATATACTGATTTGGATTTTTTAAGAAATTTACAAATTCCATAATTTCTACTTTTGCTTCTTCGCAGCCAGCTACATCGCTATAATTATAGAATCGTTTTTTAAATATAATTATGTATACGTACATCCGCATATACAAACAAACACATACCTGAACTTTACACCAATATCTTTTGGGTCAATCAACTTGGCGTGCGATTCCAACATTGAACCAAATAAACCGCCTCCTTTGCGCATACCTCCCTTACCACCAGTCATAGTCGACAGAGTTCGGCTAATCATGAATAACATAACTCCTAAAGACAGACGTCGAAGAACAGGATGTAATAGTTAAATACTGCAAAATATTGACTACGATTATAAATGTTATACTCGGCCATCCATATTACCAAATATAATGAGATGGGATAAACTATTCATAGTTGATAAAACTTCCGCTCGATCCTTGTAAATGACAGGAACATAATTTTCTGGCTCCAAATTCATTTCTGCTTGTATATTCTCTAAGTTTCTTTCGAACGTATCTATGCTTCCAATATTAAACCATAACTGGCGCTAAACAAAAGAAAAAGAAGTAAGATACATATATAGAAGATAGATATTTTGTAAATAAATGTATAGTAGTATAAATCTCTTAACTTACGTCGTTAGGGTCATTTAACTTTACTTCCACCCACTTCTTATTAATGACTTCCAACGAAGATACTGATCCTTTCATCAAATAACTAGATTGGAGAAATATTTCGTCAGATTCTTCAAAAGTATTGACACGATTCAAATACAATATAACGCTCCAAGATATAATCAACTTACTTATTTACAAACTCTTTCCATCCAATTTCTACTCCACGTTGTTGTTGATACGCTAAAAATGCTATGCCAATGGAAACTATAGCGAAAAATAAGAATGCGTTCTTTTTAAAATTATCATCCTTATCTATGCCAAAGTTTTGTTTTAACCAATCATTTTCATCTTTGTTAGTTTTCTTCCATTTATCGCCAGTAGGTTTCTCTTTATTTGGTTCTTGTTCTAACTTTTTACACAATATAGAAAATTCCTCTGGAGGTTTGTTCGTCAAGATTCTCCATTGTTGCTTTAGATAACTCGCTGTTGTGACCCGATTACTATTAGAAAGAAACAACAAGTTTCTTTGAAGCTGAAATTCAATTTTCTTATGTTAATTTTCTGCAATTGCCGATGATACATTTATCAAAATACAATGTCAACAAGCAGTTATTCTTTTAAAGTACCCAAACATACACTTTCGAAAATTATAGAGCGACGAAAGAGACAAGTATTATTAATAATTATAATATCTATAAAATTTAACAGTTTCAATACTAGTTTCAGTTCCAACATCAGCATCGGTTAATCTTTATACTTTAACAAATCTTAATGATATTCATATTATACAGATCAGTGAAATACGTATTTCAAAATATGAAAAATTATTTCACAATTCGATAACAAATTGCATGTGAATTATAATACTAGGAAAATACTGATTATATCATATCGCGTGAAGGTTAGGTTAGGTTAATCACGTACCTGAGAAGTGTTGATATTTCCTCTTTGAATGGCTCTTAACAGAAATCGTTCTAATTTCGCTGTCGTTGATAATAATTGATGTGCCATTATCAATCGTTAAGTGCTCTGTCGCACAATATAACTGAAATTTCGTAGTGATCTCCGTTAACAATGTACGCACCACATTACAGTACTTCACCGGGCGGCGAGCGAATGCAGTAGTCCAGTGTAGCAGTAGCCAGACTGGCCGGAGTAGTCAGTGGTAGTCAGACAGTGTCAGGAGGACTACCAGAGGCAACAGCAATGGATCATGAATCAGAAACTTACATTCTACTTGCCTAATGTACGCCGTAAATATCTTTCCTCCACGAATTTTCTTGTGAATATCTCGTGACACGTGATATTGCAATATCAAAAGAAATAACACTCACTTTCTGATGCTTCTCCTCAGAAGAGACTATACTGTCAACACTCCCTAGATCTTTTTGAAAAAACTATATGTACTAAACGGAATTAAAAAAAAAATCAATTACAAAAATTATTTTCGGAGACTTAAAGGGTTACATCCGGTTTTACTATTATACACAATATTGTACTCGTATTTAAAATCAATAAAATTATGAATTACTTGTTCTTGAAAAAATCATGCGGGCATTATTTATTAGTTTATACATATTCAATAACCTTAACGTTGCTTTACGACATTGTGGTCAATTGAAATTGAAAGGTTCAAAAAGACTGATTTAATAGCTAGTCTAGAAGCAAACGGCAAAGTATTGTATATTACGTCGCATATTTTTCTTAAATAGCGACCACGGGGTAAAAGGAAACAGGTTCAAGAAGAATACACTTGCGAATCTTACATTTACCGGCCAATGTCTCAAAGTGGTGTAATTGCGGAGATCCTAAAGTGACGCACACATCGATAAAACTTTATATGCTAAGATTAGGTTGTCGTAATGAGAGCGCAATTGTATTGTACAATGGATTTCAAAAAATTGCACAATGTTACGTGTGCAAGCACCAAAATTAATTTAAACATATTTCTGTACACAACAAAGCAATTAAAATGATTTTAATCCAATACTGGAGTGCTAACTTTCCGCCTGCGAGTAATTTGCATTATCCTCGATACTTATAGTACACGGAACATATTCTTGTCCAGAATCCTGAAAGAAAAATCGACAAAATAATACATTTAAGGATCATTACATAATTATTATTATTTAAATACAACTATTGAAACAACTTACTGAATTTACTATGATTTGTCTTCCTTCCTCTAAATTTAATTCGTCCAAGTCATCCGCCGTTAATATTATCACAGAATCCTCAGGTATACTGTTCTCATCGATATACGTTATGGGAGTCTCGGACGATACCTGGCGCAACAAAAATAATCGTATCACACTGTAGGAGAATTTAATTAATCGTTGAAATTACGTGACGAATGTATCGTTACTTCACAATATGCTAAATCCACCTCCCCTTGTTGTTTCACCTCCGCGTTGGGTTTTGTTTCGGATGAACGCGCTGATTTTTTGGGACTTGATGCTCGCTCGGTCTTTTTTCCATCTTGTTGCAACCGTCTCCAAATTGTTGTTTTCGGAATATGATAAGTCATGGATGCTGCAGCTTGTGACATTTTTCCACCTTTACAAGCAGCAACTGCTTCCTCCAATCGAGCCCTCTTCAACTCTTCGTTTTCAGTTTTGCGCTTCTTCCAAAAGGACAATGGTAATTTCCCTTCGTCAACCAACCGCGCTTTATCGCGAAATAATGTAGTCTTTGGGATCTGTGGAATCGAGCTCATAAATATGACAAAATGGTCAGAAATGACTGAATTCGAAATACAAATTGCATTCTATACTTTGAATTCGAGAGCCACTTTCGTCAGATTCTCCCCTCTTTCTAAAGCTTTCACTGCAGCTTGCCGTTTATCAGATGCATACGTTCGTTTCATTTCAGAACGTAAAACTGGATATCCATCTTTCTGAATTCTTCTCCACAACACAGTTTTAGGTATACTGAACATTTCTGATGCAGTTTGTAGACTCGAGCCATCTGTAATGATAACGCGTAATTTAGTAAAATCATCAATTTCAACGTGAGATTAGAAACAATATACTAACTTATAACGGCATCGATCGCTGCCTTCATACACTCTTGAGAATATTCATTTCTCACTGCGTGCAAATGTATACCAAGTGCTTTAGCACGTGTGTAAAGCGTTGAACGTGGTATATTGTACTTTGTTGCTGCTTCTATTAAAGTTTGACCTAGCTGCAAATCATCGATCGCGGATGCTAACATATCTTCGCTGTAATCCCTCTTCGTTACGTCGCGTCTCCGCTTCCTCTTCTTACTAGCAATACAGTTTTGTGTCACTTGTGCATCTCTTACACCGTCAGAATCATCGGTATTCTCCTTCGCCGAAGGTAGACTATTTTCCTCTGTATTATTTTTAGCAACCGTTGATTCACTGCCATTTTCATTGAATTCTTTCTCTTCCAATGGTAACTCATTTTCTTCTAAGCCATCGATCTAACGAATTAAATATGCACAATTGGCGAATAACTTATTACGAGTTCAAGAAAATTCAAGATAACGGTGTATAAAAAATCTAAGCAAACCTCAATCAGACCACATATCTTCAGTGAACGGGCTGCATCCAATAAACTATTAATATTTTCAACCGGAATGCGCACCTCTCCGTTATAAGTGAATTCTACGATAGACTTTATGTCTTGAGGCGATATATCGCTTAATATAATAGTCGGATGATCCTCGTTTACTTGACTGAGTATATCCTAAAAAGTTTTGAATCCTCAAGTCAGCGCAATCATAATATTTAGTATGGATTCTCAAAATGTTAAAATACAAGATAAATAATAATTTTTACATAGCTGAAAGAATTTATCATCAAATCCCACCTCATTCTATCAGACATATTATCCAAATCTAACTATAGTATAGTAACATGTCATTTGTTATTTACAATAATTACGATCGAAATTCTCAACAATAAATAACAAAAATATTTACTCGAAATAAACTACTGCAAGCACAGAGAACAATACGGTGAGCATGAATACGTTCGCCAGCTGCAGACAAGGTAACATCCACCATACAATTCTCTTCCAATAATTGCTTAACTACATCTGACAAATGATTTTCATAATCATTCCATTTAAAGCAATAACTCTCGTTGATATCATTCTCGCTAGTAGCTTCGGACATGCCGTTTCAGTCTGGTTTCAGTTTCGTTTCTTGTTTTCCAGATTCTGACGATATGTATATAATCGGAATTCGGAACGGAACTGTGACTTTTCCGTGATGAAGATGCGACACTTTGTTTTCGATTCTTCTATATCCCACTAATAATGGTGTCACAAAATTGTCTAATATATTCAATTTTCTTTCCACAATACAGTCTAGTATATCTCCCCGTTTGCAAATCTAATAATTGTTTCGCTATGCTTGTACTTGTTGGTAACCTGCCGAGACTTTACCGAGTACAGACGATAAAGTATTTTCGTGTAATAATGAACGATTTGGGAGAGAGTATTTGCGTATTTTACGTAGTACTATTTACGGATAATATAAAATTTTCAATATTAATTGTACAATGTCATCGAATGACAGAAAGACTGAATATAAGCGGATGATTATGTAAATAAAGCTTGCTTGTGGACACCATTGGTCACTGACAGTTACCATTTTATTGATAAAGATGGCGCTATTGCAATAGCGAAACCGTGCCGGCAGACTTAGCAATCTTTATGGTTCATAAGTTCGGTCCTTTTTGCAACGCAAAGACTTTCGTCGTTGTGTCCGATCAAAGTGGACACATTTCTTAATAGTTTGTTTATTTTCAAGGACCACGAATACTAAACAACATGGTTAGTTTGTGTTTCATATAACAGTTTGCTTTATACCCTGGTATAAACTCTGAGAATTTCATATTTCCAAAGAATATTCAACATGTGACAGTCTAACCTCAATGACAAATACAGTATAAAATTAATAATGTGTCACAAAGAATAAATTTAAAGTTCATTAAGTGTTTTCCAGCTCTAAAAAAATAGTGTTATGTTTTCGTAACCTGTGACAGAGTTTTCTTACTTAATCGTATAATAATAGAGTAGAAATATTCGAAACATTTGTAACGAAATGCAACGAATCGTTTGAACTTTCTTTCAGAAACCTTTGATGTTGCACGGGCACGAGCGTGCCATAACAACAATTAAATATAACAGAGAAGGAGATTTGATTTTCTCTGCAAGTAAGGACAAAAAGCCGAACGTTTGGTATTCGTTAAACGGTGAACGTCTTGGTACTTTCAATGGTCATAATGGGTCGGTTTGGTGTATCGACGTTAATTGGGATACAACAAGGTTTTTATCTGGTAGTGGAGACAACACATTAAGAGTATGGGATTGTCACACAGGTAAGTCTTAAAAAAATATTCAATAATGGTTTTCCTTTAGTGAAAAATAAACTGTGTGAAAATTGTGAACTGAATATAATATTTGATTTATATAGGCAAAGAAGTAGGCATATTGTACACAAACAGTTCAGTAAGAACGTGTGCGTTCAGTTATTCCGCGAATCTTGCGGTATACTCAACCGATAAGGCTTTGGGTCATCAGTGCGAAATGTTCATCATTGATATCAGAAATGTCGACGAAGTATTATCCCAAGACGATGCCATTTCGAGAATTTCTGTTAATGGACCAAAAATTTCTTCAATTCTCTGGGGCGCTTTGGACGAAACCATAATTACGGGCCACGAAGATGGTGAAATCAACGTTTGGGACGTGAGGGTGTGTATCGTTTCGATATACGAAGAATATTGTAATAAAATTTAAAAACGAATAATTGGTAATTTTACAGACGAGCAAAAAATTGACTACTACCAAGGGACATAAATCCCAGATTAACGATATGCAGTTTAACAAACAAGGAACTATGTTCGTCACAGCATCCAAAGATCACACCGCAAAATTGTTTGACAGTGAAACACTGATGTTACTAAAAACCTATAAGACCGAAAGGCCCGTCAATTCAGCAACTATTTCACCTATTCTGGATCACGTATGTCTAAAATCTAAACAATAATCGATTTATTTATAAAACTTGCATTTCCAAGATTCATTATCTGCCGCAGGTGGTTTTGGGTGGTGGCCAGGATGCTATGGATGTCACAACAACGTCGACACGACAAGGAAAATTCGATTCCCGATTTTTCCATTTAGTATTCGAAGAAGAATTCGCTCGACTAAAAGGTCATTTTGGTCCGATCAATTCTCTTGCTTTCCATCCTAATGGTCGAAGTATGTCCACAGGAGGAGAAGATGGTTACATTCGTCTTAATACTTTCGATCAGTCATACTTTGACTTCCACTTTGAATATTAATTTTTTAAAGTAAAATAAAATACATGTGTCTGACATTAAAAGATGCATTTTAGTTTTGTCTCCTTGTTCCACCCTATCAATCTCATTCCTTTGTAAAATCAAAAAGACGATATCAAATATAATGTAAATTTATTATATACTTTTGTATAAAAATTGTTCTTGCGCACACGTAAGACATACATATGGTTTTTAGACTTATAATTAATAACTTCAATTTCTTAAACAATAAGAGGTAACATAAACACACGTAAATCAGATATACCGATAAAGAAGAATTCCGTGACCAGTCAAAAACTATGCGACTGGTTCTAGGATAATAAAGAAAATAATCTTATTCTTTAAACTGGAATTTCAACTTAAGTAAATACTCTGTCCTCACTTGAGCAACGTCATATACAATAAATTCATTGTACAAGAGTGACGATTTGTGAGGAAGTTTAGCTTTGATAGGTTTGCCATAAGGAACTTCAACCCCATCTTCAGTTTTGTATACAGTGTTAGGATCTGGTTGTGTTTGACCACGACCAAACGTGGAATGCTTGCCCTTTGGTAACTTTTCAATATAATCTGCTTGATACCTCTCATACATATTACCCAAAGCAACTTCGCAAAGAAGTAACAAACCCGTAGGATTTTCGTGATTTGTGCAACAATAATTAGCAGATTTCGATACCATGTCAGCAAAGTAAATACCTTTACCAAACATGTAACCAGTAACTGGAGCTTCTGGAGGTGCAATTCTGAGACCCTGAGAAAGTATACCAGCAAAGTTTGTTGATCGTGAACCATGCCACAATAATTTTCTATTGTGTAATTTCTTGAATGGTTTATATCTTTTGTCTTCTCCTGATCTCTTTACCATAAACACATCTTCGATCACCAAATCGTATTGTGTATGAGTAGCAGCATGCGTATTCTGAACGTACTGTTCAATGACTTTGTACATTTCATCCGATTTCTCGAGTACGCCAATTTCAGCTTTCAATTGCTCGTAATGTGCATCCAGTGGGTTCTTTGTCTGGTCAGTTTTACCATGTAACAGACTATAAGCAAATTCCATGTCTAACAGAGCATCCAACATTTCGCACTTTTGATGAATTTCATCGGTTGACTCTAAGATTGGTGGTCCTCGTATTCCAAAGTTATGCGGTATTAAATTATAAAATCTATTAGAAGCATCTATAAGTGCGGCACGATCGGCGTTACCCTGTTTTAGGCAATCTTGCAATTCTGTAAGTACTGCGTATGCCTTTTGTATTTGTTTCTTCGATAATTTTCCAAGCGGCATTTTCTCTGTATCAATCTCAAACTCTGACATCACTTTCTTCATGTTTGCTTCATCGAAAATGAGTTTCATTAACTCTTGTACTTGTGGTTTCAGGTTGCTCTTAATCTTAGATTCGAGAAGATTAGCAACTTCCTCATCTCCATCATCGATTTCAAGAGGATACATCTTATTGGGAACTTTAACAAAGTTATCCCTTTGTTCCCAAGGGTTTCCACTCTTTTCTTCGTAAAGTGTTTCAAACTGATCAATCGCATCCTCCAATGCCAAGTTCTCCAATTTTGTCCCTCCAATTGTGGTACCTATTCTACCCCAACTTCTGAACAACCAATACTTTGGTTTTCTATCATGTTTAAGGATTTGCAACTTATAATAACTATTCTTCTTAGTTTGAATATCGGTATTTACAAGAGTTGCTGTGAACTTCTCTTTTCCTCGATGATAAACGTGTGCCTTTTCTTGTAAGCCACTATCAGGATCAATCGTACCACCACCTTTTATTTGCATCTTCACTTTCCCTGAACTTGATTTCTCGAACATGCTCTTACCACTCTTTCGTGCACTGGACTTTGCTATAATATCGTCAAATTTCCGAGCAGGATCGCCACCCCAGCTACAGATACACTTTTCTTTAATAAGATCGATAGCTGGCTCGGTATAAGACTTGGCAGCTTCTACGAAATCTTCCGAAACAACATGAATATCTAGATCTTTTATTGTCTCCATTCTTTTGTTCATCTTCTCGACTTCATTCTCATTCGATATCACTGCAGCTACATCTTTTTGAAGAGTCGTAGTTACACTTCCACCTAAGAGCAAAATGCTGTTCTTTAAATCATCCTTTGAACTTTTCAGATGTCCCAAAATCACGAACTTCATATGTTTCAATGGTCTAGGAGCAGCTTTAACTTTTGGGCCAGCGTCAACTGTGTCTTCTTTTTTAACAAAACTTGAGGTGGAGGGTGCCGTGACCTTTATGATTCTTCTCCTAACTTTTGACTTTAGCGACCTGCAATACAAAATTAGTATATGAGTCGGGCGGGCCTGATGGTGTCAGTGTGAAAATGTTTTCATATATTAAACGCCTTACAATGATGGATAATTTTCTTTAATGTCGGATGGTACAGAAAATTTCTTCCTCTTTGGATCCTGTGTCACATATTCACATTTTGTCCATTCCGTTAGATTGCCGGTACATTTATAGCCAATGCCAGATGTATATACGAGCTGACCCTTACACTTGGGGCAGGGTTGTAATGCACCAAAATACACCATATCAGCCACTCGATCCAATATCTGGGAAGAAAAAATATACACGATCGATACTTATTTTCTGGGGACATGAAATTTTAAACAGCTTTATACTTACGGTTGATACTCCTTCCGGAACTCCTTGCCCATTCTTTTCCAAAAACGTTATAAGGTCAGCTTTTTTTACTTTGGACAAACTATCCCTAATAGCATAGAGCTCTTCATTTTGTTCCCTCATGTTGTTCTCTTCTTCTTCGTCTTCAGGCTCATTTTTCAGTTTCTTAACCGGTGGTGCATCACCTGCACTCATAGGGGGAAGAGCATTTTTAACTGCTTTCTGATCATCTTTAGAAAGTTCTTCTATCCCAGGTAATTTATCTCCGCTCTCATAAAATTGAAGATCTTGTCTAATTTTAGCAAAACACTCAAGATGATGCCATCTATCCAATCCTCCGTATCTCCTGCCTTCTTCGCTTTCAAAATCTTTTTTTGACACACGTATTTCTTTTTGTAGGATTTTTTCTTCGCAACCCTTGCAAATCGATCTGCTTGATTTAGCATATTGTACAGAAAAATCGCCAGAGGCTTGAGAAGCTTTTGCGTTGCCTCGTTTTCTTCCTTTGCCTGATGCAGGTAGCGGCTGACTCGCTGCTTGCTCTAAAATGGATGTAATAATTTATTCCATGTTATTACGCAACTATGATGCAGCTGATGAATAATTGTAAATACTAACCAAGTTTGGTTCTAATTTCTTGCTGATCTTCCCAGCGAATATTATCAAAATTGGCTATATCACCGGTAGATTTGGGTCTTTGCTTAACAAAAAAGCACTTTGCATGATACCATCTTTGTATTTTGCCATCATGCATAGGACTCTAAATACACAAATACAAAGAACACATTAAAATTGATCTAGGAATTCTTTGTTCATTCTTAGAAAAATCATATGCCAGTTTGGAAAATAGCACAAACTATTGTGCGCGTGAAATCCTAAACTGGTTACTGTATGTAACACGTACAAGGTAGTAAAAAGTGACAGTAAAACATCCATTAATGTTGGTTGAAGATCAAAGTAACTGATTATTATGATTGAAAATTGATTCCATATTTCGCAGTAATAAATAAAACGAAATATTATATAACGAACATATAGATCTTGGTAAATTGTCGACGTGTCAAGTAGGAAAATTATTGCAGTACAATATGTGCAATTAGAAATGACATAAACGTAAGCCAAAGCCGCGTCGCTGACAGAACAAAGACCTGTTCCGTTCAGTGGATTAGCCGACAATTTAAGACGCAAATTTGAAAAATTCAGTCGCATTAACGCATTGTTACTGAAGTACAACAAAGTGTAAATATATATACATAATATGTTTTATAAAGTTGATCTTTATATGGGAAAGAGGGGCGCAAAACAATCAATGCGAAGTATCGAAATGTATGGACCGGAGATAGAGACATACCTGAACAAGAACTGCAAGTCGTAAAGTATCTTTTCCAATTGAGCTCTTACAATTTTGACACGAGGCACGTGAGCTTTTGGCATACTCAACATGATACGGGAGATCCGTGTCCATTTTTGCGTCTTTTAAGATATTTCCCGACGCTTTCCTCTCACCAATTCTTCGAGTAGAATGCCGGCGGAAACGAAGAAACAACGCATTGACCGATACCCACCACTACATAATTCCGAGACTTAATACGCGCCAAATCTTCCCTTCTCTCCCCCACATCCTCGTTGACAATTTCTTTTTTTTAACAAATCTTTATCCTTAAAGAGATTCTAACCGGAAATATCCCAAGTTTTTTTTAATACGTCTTTTAATAATATTATGGCTTCATTTCTATTAAATATTTCACTGTTTTCTTCTTTTCAAATTGTAGGCATGGTAAGATGTTGGCCGAACCTAACCTGACCTAACTTTCGGAATTCACCAATGATTGCAGTTGTTTCAATATGAAAATGGGGATGCGAGAATCTTCATTTATAATGCTCTTATAAGAAAAAATGAATTATTTGGAAAAAAATTCTTAGATATATAATATTTCGAAACTTTTCTCGTTTGAATTTTCTTCTGCCTGACAAACAGACAAATGAATATAATTATTGTAATGTGTGTAGAAACCGAATCGGAGTTTAACTACATCGCGATACTTCCGTTATATCGAAATTAACAATAGAATAAATAGGTTGTCTACCAACTTGATATTGTACCTTTGTATAAGTAGGGGTATTAATTCCACTGATAAAAAATTTAACAATAAGTGTGCGACAATCCGACCGTATTGCGCAAAGAAAAACGGATATATAATAAAATTGTAATACAATTGGTACACTTTATTTTTGTAATCATATAATATTGTACAAATTATTACAGTAAACTATATATTTCTGTAATTATGTCTATGAATGTTTCTCCACTTTACCAACATGGCTTGCCATAAAAGTGGCTGGCAAGTAGTATAGAGTTAAATAATACAGCCGTACAGTGCAAAAACGCACTATGTTATTTTCTTTATCGAATACAGTTTCCTCTAAAATTATTTTCCTACTGTAACGTACAAAAATTATGAGGACAAATTGAAATTATTAAATTAAACCCATTACTTCTTTAAACGACTATCTACATATCAATATAAGCCTATTTATCGATCCAGAGTGCATACAAGAAGATTAATTGTAATTGGCTCTTCTCATATCACGCTATCCCTATGCTGTAATAATTTTACATATTTATATATATAATATTTATCTCCATATTATATATATACATACATAAATGTAGGTAATATGCGATTGTGTGCTTACAAGTTCAATGTTCCACGCCGTACTTCCGTTGTGTTGTTATTGTTATGTGTTTATTTTCTTTTTTTTTTGCCGTTGAACAGAAAAAATGTATACACATAAATATATGTGCCATCCTATTTTATTGATATAATCGTTTATGTTATACCCTATATTAATGTACATTTTTTGTTGTCCTTATTAAGAGCACGAAAATAAAACTGAACCTTTTATTACAATATGTATGAGACTGAAGGCTTCAACTTATAATAATAGATACAATTTACAAGTTCCAAGTGTTTCTCAGATGCTACACATAACTTATCTCGTACACACAGTTTAGTGAAAGTTCATAAATTAAACGGATTGTCCGAGTTTTCGGTGTCCGTCACATAAAAATACGATGGCAAAATAAAAAAAAAGAGAGGGGGCGGGGTGGGGAGAGATACAGAGGCTAATAAAAAGAACACGTTCTAAGAATTGCGAGACAGTCTAGGGCACTCTGGTTAATTAGCACAGTTTTCACATTTCGTACTTCGCGACCAACCACCCTCATCATCATCGTCGTCGTCGTCGTTCATAGCGAGTGTGTTTTACAAACCGCTTCGCAAAGACATATGTATGTATCGAATACGTGGGTAAGGATTAATTATCGCTCGTTCTCCTCCCTACGTAGTCGTCGTTATTAGCATAATAACAAAATAGAATTAAGTGAAATATGTTTGTCTTAGAAAAAGAATTTATATTAGAGACTTTTACTATTTGAAAGTATCCTGTGTTTGTGTGTGTATTTGTGTGTGTTATTTGTGTTCACAGTATGACATGTGACTGTCGCATTAAATGTAATACGCATCGCTTCGTTATCTATAGGTCTCGTAGGCGTTTTAGGTCAGGAATATGCAACTCTAGGATTAACCAAGGAATTAGACTGAAGGCCACGCTTTAATGTTTTTACAGTCTATTTCATGTATGTCTGATAACAACAATAAAAATTCTTAAATAAATATATCGGTATAATCATTGATGGAATATTACGCAGTCAACTAGTGTTGCTTTTTTTTTTGTTTCCTTTCGTTACCAAGAGTCGTAAGTTTTGGGTTTTTTTTTCTTTTATAATTGCGTTCTTAAGCATATTATATGCATACACATGTACACGGCACGTCAGTCACTGCGTACTACAATGACCGGTATGGAGTACCACAAAAGTTACGTGAAATTCAATAAGACAAGACACACGTATATCACTCTGCTGATCATTGCTATTTTCCTCTGCTCTGAGATACACCAGATCTAGTTGTAGGTTTTGCCGGTTGTGGAATAATCGTTATTTCATCGTTAATCTTCAGTGGTTTCAAGAGGGAGTCATTTGACCTAGACGACGGAGACGAAGGCGTGCTCTTCTTGTCCATAACTCTTTTAGCTACGACACTGTGTGCCGAGTATACGTGATTTTCAAATTGCTTGTACATTCCAAATGTGGCAGTGCACACTGTACATTTATACGATAGATGTGCCGGTTTTAATGTCATTCCGTGATCACGGGCTACATGGTTTAATAATTTCCATTGATACACCTAGAAAACCAAGAGCCGCCACACTCAATGACCATCCCTCTTTCTTTTCCTCAAATTTTGAAAACTTTTGAAAACTTTCAAAATCAACTGAGGAAATCTCTCCTAATACTATTACACGACATATCAATATTGTAAAATTATTATATTCGAAACTCACCCTGCCACAAGCTGGACAACGGCCTGCGTCCTTGCCTTTGTTTGCTGCCTCCTGCATACTGGATGTAACCAGTCCGTGAGAGCCTAACAAGTGTCTCTCTAGACCCTGTATATTGTCATTGTCAAAATTTTGTTTTAGTAACTTAATAATTACGCAAAATGCTAATATCGTCGACGAATTCATTCAAACAGACTATTAATAAATTCGGAAAAATGATTGTCCAAGATATATAATAAAAATTACAGAGAAATATTCCCGGACAAGTCTTGTTTTGACTTCTTTATCGTTCTCCAGATTTTTTTCAAAGATGTTTTTTCCCCTGTTATCGTTATGACAATTGTATGCGTATTGCGTCATCGCTCAGAATGCAACTTCATGCTACCACCCATAATCTTATACGTACCTGATCTGTGAAAAACCGGAATTGACATTTCTGGCAGTTCAACGGAGGTCTGTTGTAAATCATCTTTGGATGAATTTTTACTTTGTGAATCCACTGCATGTGATTCCGAAGTTGTTCTAAATCCTGTAATGATTTAATTCATAAATAAATAACTTAGGCAATTGTTTCGCGATTTACCATTTTCAGTATTTTACTTTAAACCGTAAGACTGTGACATAAACGATCCAATAAATATCTCTCTATTCACCTTAATATAACCGTCGCAAATTTCACATATAACAAATGTGTTTTTCCCTCCAGACTTCGAAGACGTTCCCGAACCCGGAATAGATGTTTGCGATGTTGTACGCGGTAGTGGGGTGATAGATATACTTGGCTGACTTAGTAATTTTGCTGTAGGATTTTTTGGGCTGCTTGATGTATTCTGGAAAAACAGAATTACATCTATTACCAACAACGGGAGCAATAATTCATTTCGAAATATTAGAGCCCACCTAGACAGTGATTTGTCAAAAAATATATTTACAGTACTCGCTTTGGCCAATTCGGTCTGAAAGACATTGTGTAACTTGGATATTTTGAACCAAGTACTGATTATCATTGTGAATTATAATTCAGTTATAATTATATTTTGCTTAGAAAAAAATTCCTAAACAAAACCTCTTTTGGACGTATGATAGATAATTTAGTGGGCAAGGCTATAATAAAGATATGAAACTTAGACGATAGAGGTAAAATCGTCGTTGGACGTAAAACTAGTGCAACATGGAAAAAGGTATAAATTCAGCTTCGTTAACGCAATATACACTACAGGTGGGCAAAATACATTGGCAAAATGAATAAATTCCTGGTACATCTATTCGAAAAACACTGTTAATTCTTAGAAGCAGTTAAATATAGCTTTAACAATGGTAAGTCATACAAAAACTTGTTAAAAGCATTCTGCACCCGCAGAACACGTTATCCATGCGATCGCAATCGTACAAAATCAATTAGGCTTCCTGGTTACTTTCCAATTATTTATTTACCTGTGATGAGGACAACCTAGAGAGAGAGTCGATTACGTTGGGTACAAGTGCAATGGGTGTGGGTTGACCGGAACTGCCGCCGCTACTGCTACTCACTCCCGAGACAGCCGACATGACAGTCCCAGAGCCACCCACCACCTGCCACCACCCATATACCTTTTACTAATTCTTTATATTGTACGTTATTTATTTGTCGACCCTTGTACTAACACCTTCTCTCTATTATAGCCCAATTACACCCTTAGGAATAAATGAACTTTGCCAACGACGATGAATTTGGAAACGCTGCCTAGAAGGTGTTAAACGTTAATACTAGCAAAAATGTTGTACCGTCATATATTGACAAGATGCATTACTGCCACTTTTGCTAGTACGAGTCAGCATAGAATGTCTACTAATCGACAAAAGTATCAGGCGAGCCCTCAATATAACGAAACAATCATAGATATAATATGTATTTCGAATTTGGTGCGTTTTCTTTATTGCTTGCAATTTATATAACTGTATTTAATACGCAAACTATTTAGATGAAATATTTGTTGAATTATTTTTGCGCTTGCGAAGCTGCAGATGCTCTCGGAATTCTATCGCTATTCCTCCATGCTTTCTCCGTAAGGCATACCAGTGCATATATTACAAGCTGTTTTAATCAATACAAATATATATCGGTACTTATGGACACTATACGAGTATCTCTAAAAAGCGGCAGCTTCAAAATGAATAGGACATGACTTGATACAATTATCATGACCCTCTTTTTGATCCCCAACTACTTAATGATTATTCGAATGAATAAAAATGACAATAAGCGATCTTTACCTGGAATATTTGATTACTACCAAACTGGTACGATGTTGGTACAAGTAGACCGGAGGAGGTGGGGCGGTACATCATTCCTGCAAGATTATCTGAAACATTAAACGTGTCTGCTATTAGATTTGAAATATAAATTGTTACGATTCAGTGAAACCGAAGAAGTTGAGAACATATGCGATATTTGATTTACCTTGTCGCATCGTGGTAGGGCCTGGTCGTAATGTCTTCATGTCCGAGTACCTAGGTTGCATTGGTGGCCGTCCTCTTCCGCGACCAGGAACTGGCGCGGGTAGTAATTTCGGCAAAAGTGGCTGTGGTCCCTTTGGGCCACTCATTGCCATTGCAAGTGCACTAGTGTTAGTCGGTCCCACTGTTCTTGCCCGGTTTAATCGGGGTATTTTAGCCGGTGGTTCCCAGTCTGCGGCGGGTTCCAAATTGCGCTCGGGTCTAAATTTCTTTGTACAAGCGAGTATATGTCGCGTCAGTTTGCCTTTCTGATTATCCTCGAACGGACAGTTCGGACACTGATGGAACGCTGGTCCTCGCTCCAATCTTCCTCGAGTATTATGCTCTGCCTCCATATGAAATAGGATGTCGTGAGGACTACGTACCTCAACCGGGCAGAAGTTACATTTGTAAACGTAATTGCGCATATGCGGTGTTTCTAAATGATGTTGCATGACTAAAGTTGATTCTGTTTTAAAACTACAGAATTCACATTTTTTCAGTTCTAAGTGGAATGGTTCGTTATTTTCTTTACTAAATTCTAGATTCTTGATGAGTGAATTTATAGCTAATTGAGTTTCAGCTGATGTGCTACCTTTCCCTTGCTTACGTTTTTGAGTCCGTAAAAGGTCGGTTTGCACAAATTCTTGAACAAGATTCACCCCAATTTGCATGAAAAATTTGCCCAGTGGTAAGTCAAAATAGGTCATTATTTTATTTCTATCGTCTTGTCTGATTTCACTCTTATCAGCTAGATTACTAAAGCCATGCTCGGTCAAGTCAACCGCATGATCAGCTCCTTTATCGTCGCTCTCCTTCTTCCCCTTTTCGCTCTCACCGTCTTTGCTTTTCTCATCGGTTTTCGAAGATGCATCCGAATCGTCTTTCGATTCGTCGTTGATCTTACTTTCGTCTGCGCTCTTTTTACTCCTTTCTTCCTTCTCTTTTTCGTCAATGCACTTCTCCAATTTGCTCACAAATTCTTTCAGTGGTTTTAGCGGCGGTTTTTCGTATACGTAAGGTACAATGAAAGAAGGTGCTTCTACCACAAACATATCATCGGTCAGAGTAGGCAATAGAGGGGGCGGTTGCGTAGGTGTGACCGTTGTGATACTAGGAGTTTTGGGACTTAATTGTGCAGTTTTCGATGTCATGGGTACGGGTGTTATAGTTGTTCTCATATTTGGATACATAGTTTGGGTTGGCATACCCATAGGTACTACCGAGAACGAGCTACCACTGGATACCGAGTGATGAGGTTTACTGTTGCTAACAGGAACTCCACCACGCCCAGAAAGAATAGAGTTTGTGTCTATTATAACTAACGTAGGTTCTTTTTTGCCACCCTTGACGGACTTGCTGCCAGCGGCGATTTCTACCAGACGCTTCGTATCGTTCACAACGATAGTTGTTTTACTATTTTTTATAGGTGACTTTAGCTTTGAATTCTCTTTATCCTTGCAGTCCATCCCGCCGCCCAATCCACCCAACGGATCTTCCGGCTTGATTTCTTCAATATCAGAACCATCATCGTCTACTTCTTCTTCTATTTCTTTTTCTATATAGCTTGTTCTCTTAATATTGCGAGAACTTCTTCTTGGCGTAATACTACTAAGGTCTACCTGCTTTCTTGGCTTTCTTTGCTTAGGATCCTTTCCTGGATGGTCGGGCGAGGAGTTGTGACCATTCTTCGAGGTATCGGTTATTTCCTCGATATCTGGACTTCCACAGCTTCCATTCTCTTCGCAGATCTTTATACTCGACGAATTAAAACTGCTGTCTGCAATTTTACTACTATCGCTAAGCGCTTGTATATCACTACTGTCAGATAGATTTTTGCCATCATCGTGGTCAGGTTTCTTCAATGTAAACGCATCTTCATTGTCCGAATGAATTTCTGTAATGCTTTCGTCTAGACATTCGACATCAGAGTTATTGCTCTGTTCGTCAAGATCCATAGCCTCACAAGATGTGTTTTTGCACTTATCATCAGTTTTAGACACTTCACTAGAATTGTTCTTCTCACTGACACCGTCTGACATTTCGGAAAATTCTGAGTCATTCCTCGACTCGTAAACATCACCACCCTTACTCCTATTTTGCATCATTTGTTGCTGACCACTGTCCTCGGATCCTAAGCCTGGTTCGGCAATTTCAAGATCCATCGTATGCTCATCCTCTTCGTCCTCCTCATCCTCATCCTCATCGTCGTCTTCTTCCGCGTCATCCTCTTCGCCTCCTTCGTCTCCTTCCATCTCTCCTTTTGTCTCCTGATTAATTTCTTTAGATAGACCTTTGGATGCGTTATTTCCTGTTTCGCTGTACTCTTCCGTATCATTGTAATTCCCATTAACGCCGTTTGGAATCACAATCTCTGCAAAAGAGCAAAAACCAATTACTTTTACTTGTCGTGTTTCCTACTTTGTATAATGTTGCTGCCACTAATAGAAATGTTCACGACATCCGATTCTTATGGTCTGCTAATCTTATTGCTCATCACGATGTATCATAGGGATGATTCGTTATCATACTAATGCTACACAATGTCAAGAGACCTGGACCGAATCAAGGTATTTTACACACAATGTATGTGTCGCAAGACTGCAATAGCAGTGATGTACAATCCTTGTGTGAAATTCTCCCACGTCACAGGGCGAATGATGAACTGTTAGAGCACAGTAGACTGATGTGGGTGGGCATGAGTTTGGTAGGATGAGTAGGAATGGGGCAAACTATAGTACCAGGATGATACTGAGCCAAGGGGGTAGCTCACCTCTGAGACCTTTGTCAGGACTGGCCTGGGATGAGTCCTTAACAGGAGGTTCTTCCAATGTGCCTTCCATGGGGCCAGCACTATACAGTCGATCTAAACAGTCAATAATAAGAGTGGAATAAGCGGCTCGTGGCGACGACGCGTTTCATTAGATCGACGACATGGGCGCGAGGGCGGGTAGGGGGAGGGAATTTTTAGCGGGGCCGAATTTTTCAAAATGGCGCTGCGAATTCCGCACTCCTATCTCCTTGTTCCCATAACCAACAAACTTGGTTGCACGTCGCTTCCAGTCGGTCCAATTCGAAAGATGCATGCACCCGCGCACGAGAAAAGCTCGAGTCGAGAGACGGAACTCGAGACAGGTCGCAGAAGAGTCAGAGGAGAGGGCCAAAAACGTGGGTGCCGAGAGAGACGATCAGCCAAGGAGAGTCCTGTGAAGCAACTCGCTCGCACGGTTAGCGTCTCTCTCTCAGTCAGTCACCTGCACTCCCCAGCCACCGCGGTTCGAACGCCAGCTAGCCAGCCAGTCAGCCGAGTCAGTCAGTCAGTCAGTCAGGTCTAGGAGCCAGCCAGCTAGCCAGCTAGCTAGCCAGCCAGTCAGTCAGTCAGCGTTCCTCTCCTCACAACCTTCGCCACCTACCAACCTACACCTATATGTATATCTACAGTATCTCTACACCAAAGACCTACGCGTCGGTGGTGTTCAATCTCTCGACGGCGCACACACCACACCAACGCATACACGCGGGGCTATCAAGTCACCATCGTACGCGCGCGCGCTCCTTCGCTACCACTTACACACTCGTGTCTCGCACACACACGCAGACACCCTCGTACACATACTCAATCACAAACGCAAACGGACCATCGCCGAAAGAACCTTTTGAACTTTTCTCTCCATCGTTCACGATGCACGCTGGGCTTGATGCGCAAAGTACATCCTACTCTCCTATAATACCACCCTGCAACCCATCCATCCTATTACATACTTTTTTGTCACAAACGAATTTTGAGCCGAACCGATGGCCATGCAATCTCAACCCTACATCAGGAGCAATGCGTTTGGATAATTGGACGTTAAGTTAATTCACAGAGAGATAGGGCCAAGGAGGTTAGCGCACTCGCGAGGAATGCTATTGAAGATTAATGTTAAAACGGTACCACCACGGACCTTCGAGGATCTTCAATCTGTCAGATTTCTACAGGCTGACAGTCAAATTTACGAGAATTTTTCACATAGCGCTTCAGGAAAGAATGCGTCGATGAGGCTGAGTTAGAAAAGAAATGAAACGAAAACAGGGAAGACGGATATCCTAGAAGAGGAAATGGAGACCTCCCGTGAGATCGGTCGCGCACGACCTGGTATTTCTAAAAGAGATATAACGTGGAATTTAACCTAAGGGTAGGCGCACTGTACTCATGGGTGCATCATATTATCGCGAGAAGAAAAACACGTTCGAAAAAAGGAAACGGATATCGCGAGAAGGCTCGATATCAGAGATTTTCCGTTAGCGTGATAAGGGAAAACCCATTGAGCGTGTTCATCCCGTGCGCTACTCTGTGCTACTTAGCTCTGGCTATTCACGAATCGCGGCGGCTCGTCTACGAGGCGATGGAACGCGTACAGGTTCCATCCGCATCCTGTCACAGGCACAAATATACGCACCTGACCGCTTGCCCTCCTAAACGATTTTCTGATCTCGCGACATTTTTCACAACCTGCGATCTTCAACGACGGTGACGGAGTTACGATTTGTCCTTATACGCACGATACACGGTTTATTCACAAAACCTGTAAATAGTGAACATTCATCGCTGAAAATTAGGCACCAGAGGGCAGGCGCGACGTTGGAAACGTTAAAAAGTTATGCCCAGGGCCGTCGCAAAATTGCGGGCACTTTTCATGGGGGTTACAATAGAAAAGAAGTAGGAAGAGGACGCGGAGCGGAAAAAGAGAAGTGTTTCTGACGATATCCGGCTTTACCACTTTGCGTTCTCTCGATTCAACACTCCTACTACGAGATTCCTATAATCGCCGTCTCCTTTTTCGCTAGGAGATAGCATTGGGAAAAAATGAGAGAAAATATTATACAGGAACAATAACACAATTCTACCCTCCTTCCAGAAGAATGCTAATGCATTGAGAACCTACATCGGTTGAGCGAGTCTTGGATGAGAGTATCGATTGGATTCTCTCGTGCGATTTAAAAGTATGCTTCTACCAATTACACGAGAAGTATGTTGCTACTCAAAAACATCCCTCTCAGTAAAATGAACGTTTCGATGTAATCTCGACCGGCGACATTATGAGTGTTTTACAACACTAAGCGATCCCAATGTATCGTATAACATTCCTGTAGACCTCGCGTAAAAATTCTCTTTCGAGTAATACCATTATACCAATTAGCGCAAACGCATTGTCCGTAATTATGCACTTTCGATAAGTTCGACAATTAATCGATACATGGGAAACCACAGTGGTATACGAGAATAGAGTAGTACCACACAGGTTACACTAACACGTGCAAGCCCCATTACACGAAACGTCCAACATAAGACCAATAACTCGATTGCAAGCAATGGAGAGGAAAGAGTTCAGCAACTTCCTTTTGTCATTCTTTTTTGACACGCAGCTAAATCTTCTTCTGGGATTGATTATCTACAGTTTGGAGAGATGACCAAAAATATCTGCAACGACATGCATACAGGATTACTTATTAATGTACGACCCACACATCACACGAAACCCAGTATTTTTATCATCTCGAAAAAACCGTCGAAAAAACCGGTCACGTGTTCGATGGTTAACTACGACAAAGCAGCTTCACAATGCCGAAGGATTTGAGGATCTTGTCAAAAAAAAAAGAAATTAACGAAGAAAAAAAATGAATGCCATGGTTGGGCCATGATAACATGGTGAAGGAGAATGAAAAAATTTGGGTTCGACATAGGGGAGTGGATCGGGGATTTGAGAGGATGGTCACGGCCCTGGATATATTGTGTTATTTGGTAGCACAACTGTACAAATCATAAAATTCAACAAATCAACTAGAAGAGG
This sequence comes from Trypoxylon attenuatum, assembly GCA_963989405.1. Classification (NCBI taxonomy): domain Eukaryota; kingdom Metazoa; phylum Arthropoda; class Insecta; order Hymenoptera; family Crabronidae; genus Trypoxylon; species Trypoxylon attenuatum. The sequence goes on along the minus strand of OZ022489.1, from coordinate 3,055,301 downwards.
TTTGTGGCATCGTACGTAAATGACTTCTTGGTTGCGATCAACGAGTGAATCAGTGAGGCTGACTACTTTATAAATATTTAGAAAGCTCCCGCCATTTCTTCGTAAGGGCTGGCTTAGCCGTCGAACAGCTGCCGTGGTGGTCGCTGTCCGATCGCGATTATCCCCCCAGGGAGGACCGATAATCGAAACACACACGCATCGCAAACTGCCGCGTTATTTAAATTCACTGACCGTTCGGTGCACTGACAGATACTGGGATGCACACGCGACTCTTTCGGCACTTGATACACACCGTTCTCCTACCGAAATTATTCACATATACGTTATGTTTATTTGGGTTCGACGTCACGGATCCTTCTTACCTCCGTCGTCGAAAACTGCCAAGATGGCGACGATAATCACGTGACCGCAAATTTTATGACGTACGCGTAATGTTAAAGGGACGAAACGGCCAGTAGAATTTGTTATAGATTGTCACGTGACCGAGTACACGTGCACATCCAATCCGAGGCCCTCTCAAGAATAAGGGCAATCTGCAATTGCAACAATGTATAACAATGGGGATGACGTCGAAAAGTCCCCGCCCTTTGCCCTAACTCATATTTTTATTCCACTATACCTTATTCCAATCTTTAATATAATTTTTTCTAGAATATCGTATTATTGTTTTATCGCAATCGTAAGATTCTTCGAGAGAAATTCTATAAAATTAATTTACTTCGAAACCGATGTTACGTAACAGTCTGTTGTAATGTTATTACATCAATTTGGAAGCTTTTCAATTTCATGTGCCTATTGATTCTTATACAATATCGTTTTATCTCCGAGGAACAGATGCTTTTTATTAACAGTATATTGTACAGTTTAAGGCAAGTTCGCTTTGTCATTTGTTCAAACTTATGACTCAAGTCTATTTACAATTTTTGTAGAACGATATGCCCATAGCGATAACCAAAAGTTTCATTTATAAATGTGTGCATTATAAAAATGCTTGGATCCATAAGATTTGCAGGGTCGACTATATCCAAACATTATTCTCTTACGTACAATGTAAGTGGTTTACAATTATGCAGTTTAACGTATTCACGTTTTGTGTACGCTATGTCTTAATCAATATATATATACACAACCCTCAAGAATCGTTGTCGTCGTCATTATCATCAAAAGATAAGACAACCTTCTCTTGTCTCGTCTTTTTCCTTTTCTTTTTCACTGGCTTATCTGTTGCAGCAGAATCTGGTTCTGTTGCCTTGGTTTTACGGAACACGATCCGTTTAGATAAATCTGCTGGAGCATTTGCTTCTTCTGTATTTCGGAGAACGTACAAGTTAATATACGATCTTACGGAAGTAGAATGATTTATTATAGAATAGTACGCTTGAATTAGTGTCACCTTCATCCTTTTTTTTCTGGAAAGCATCTGCTTCTTCTGCAGTCATGTCAGTTGAACTTAGAACAACTACTACTGGTTGTTCCTCTGGTTTCTCTTCTCTTTCATCATCATCATCAGAATCTTCTCTTAGCACTTCTCTCTGTTTTAATAATCCACTTAAATCGCTGTTTCCACGATAAACAACCAATAATGAACATCTTTTAGATGCCGTGAAAGGGTAAGGTGTATATTAGTTTGTTTTGAATATGGTAAAAAATTTACCTTCGTGTCTATTGTGGGTCCTTCTTTGTATCCTGCCTTCTCTTTGAGCTCACGTAAGAATTTTGGTTCTTCCGGCCTGATATACGCTACACTTTGCTTTTTTCTCGACATTTTTCAAGTCGCCCAATATCGGATTTTAGATGTTAAACTGAAACATAACCTATACGGACATTTCTGTTGACAGAGAGCAGTACTGGCATAGACCTCTTTCGTGGAAAAAGCAAGATGTCACCATCCCGCTTTATGCATGTGCTTGGGAAAATGCAGAAATCTGTTTCCATTTTATTTCTCAATGTTATTGAATTCATTTTAATAAGACAAATTTCTAACATAAATCATATGTTTAAAGATTTATAAATCATGAAACATTGGTTTTAATATTTCCACATAAAAATCATATGAAACAATCACCGGAATACATGATATGCTGTTTGGATGAATGAGGTACAATTCTAAGTTCATTACAAGTTTTGATAAGTAATTTATTTTTTAATGATAACGGTAAATGCTAACGATTGCCATAGCCCGATGCGTTTCAACACATTAAGATTAACTGCTGATAAAAATTTTTAAGATTCTTAAAAAAATTTTCTAAACATTGAATATACATACTGTACTACTCTTATTACGTTCCAATATCCAAAAATTATGTCCACGTGTATCGAAACGACATCGTAATAAATCAACTAAATTTCCCTAAGAACATTCGGTTCCGAAAAAGGTGGTCCATTTCTCTATCGTTCGGCGAGATTACATTATTTAACGGTTCGCTAAAGCCCTGATACGATTTCGTTCATCATCGATATAAAGCTTGGGTAGAAAGACATAAATGCAAAACGGTTTTGCAATTACGTAGGATTTGCATTGTAAAAATTTCGGGCGTATTTTATTAGCGTATAGAACCCGTTAATAACGATCTTACAATCGTGTTACTTCGGAACTATTTAAAGCCCTTAGTTTCCCATCAGATTGACTAGATCGACGATGCCGAACTTGGGTATGGGTACTAGTAACGTACCCAGCCTCGTCCTGCCGTTTATGTTTTTCCATTTGAATAACTGGCAGAAAACGAGGGTTGGGTCCATCCAAGCACTCACAGCTCAAGCTCGCATCTAACTCGCCTTGACACTGAGGAGCCGCTATAAGTAGGCTTTCCGTGGATTTAGTAGGCTGGAAGTGACGACTAGAACTTCCGGAATAGGTCGTACTGCTACTTGTCCTTCTTTGCACAGTTCCCGTTGGAGTTTTTGCTCGACTATGTGAACCCTTTCCCGGACGTTCGGCGCTTTGAGTCTTTATCGTGGCTGTGTCCAAGTAACCATAGCCGAAACCGTATCCACCGAACGCTTTGGTAGTCAAATTATCCCAGGATTTTGGCTTGGCATACTGAAGACACCCTGGTGGTCTTTGATGTATACTTGGGTCCCAGTAAAGGGTATCTGTGCTCAAACTCGTCGAGCATGATGCCACGCTTTCTCCGGTAGTCGAGATGTCGCTGCTCGTGATGGAATGCAAGCTGTGTCCTGAGGAGCGCGAACAACTGTGGGAGCTGTGTGCTTGTTGTTGCTGTTGCGACTGTTGCGCTTGCTCCCGTTGTGCCGCATGGTGATGCTGCAATTGTTGCTGCTGCTGTTGTTGTTGCTGTTGCTGTTGATGAAGAGCTTGTTGCTCGTTTCGCGCTCGTCGTTGTTTCTCGCGACGCCTGCGGCTAGGCACGCAATTTGGATCGCAGCATGGGCTTGCCAAGTCGTAGGCGTCTAAACTTCCGTTGTCGGATTGTTCTCGTCGCCGACTGGCGCTCGATATGCACGCAACGCACAAATTGTTCTGCGACGATGGAGCGTGTACTGCTGCTTGCTCACTGCTACTGCTTGATTGTTGCTGCTGTTTTTGCTGTTGCTGGGACTGTTGCTGCTGTTGTTGCTGTTGCTGCTGTTGCTGCTGCTGCTGCGCTTGTTGACACGTTTTGTGCGATTTCATTTTTGCTGGTGTACCACTCATTCCGTTCGCTTGATGATAACTGTGACGGGATGAGCTGGTAACACCCGAATCGCTCGACATTTTTGAGAGAAAGTGATGATGATCGCTGCGAGATCGTGGGGGTCCTACGGCTACCAAGCATGCAGCACTTCGGGGTACTAAGCAAGGCCGACCATCTGTGAACTATGGGAATGTTGATGTTAGGTTCTTCGATAAAATCCAAAGTGAAATATGATAACAGGATGACAATTAGTTTCGAACGAAAGGCGAATGACGCTACGAATGGTAGATCCAATACCACGTTGTAGAGTAAAAGGTGCTCCGTTGAGGTAGCAGGCCGACAGCACTGTATGGTCGATGAATTGAAACTCGACGATGGCGATGGTTGATTGGGGTTGCCTGTTATAATTGTATTAGGCGTTCTTTTTCGTGCTGGCAGTGAATGGGTTTTCCATCTACCCATCAATATGGATCGTTCTCTTTCACAGAGTCTCTCCAATTCGGCTAGGCGCGATTGAAGTGCACGTTGTAGCTCAATATAACGCATATGCAATTCCACCTTAAAAAAAGAGCAATTTAGAATTTTTAGATTTGGAAATTTGATTGCATAGTATTTGAGATCTTTTCTTACCTTTCGTACACAGTCTTCAAAGGATACAACCATTCGCATCCTGGTATCACAGTTCTTTATAAAATTGACCAACGTTTTGTGATCTGCTCTGTCCATCTCATGGCCATTAATCGAAAGTATCACGTCACCTTCCCGCATGCCAGCTTTAAATGCAGGTCCATCGTACTCCACGTAATCGACATAAGTAACCATCTCAATCTCCTGTTCTCTTTTGTAATGTATTCCATAACTCTGTAAGGGATCAACGCGATTAATAGTACAATTTCGTAGAAACACTCGGCACGATGAATTACGATATAAGCGAAATATCATCTTTCCCGGTTATCGCAGATACATGCAAAAATGCATTACCTGTAAAGTGAAACCGTACGTGCCATTCTTCTTTTCAACAATAATAGTGCGACGTCGCCTGTCTTCATCAGCCCGTGTCACTCGATCTGACTTTGACCTTTCTAGGACAGCCTATAAAAAAAGGTCTCACTATAGGGAAATTGTATCAGGAACGAAATTAGCAAATGTACCAATACAAATCTACACGTGATAATAGGTGCTAGAAAACAATAGATCTAGGAGATTCTACATTGTAAGAAGCAGAAGATAATAGCAATGAAAGCGGTTTTAAGCGAGTGTACGAATATGTGCGAGAAACGTTTTACTAATCTACTACGTGAGAACTACAAGAGAATCGAAATAAATCAATAAAATATAAGGAAACATAATGTACATATGCAAGCGGCACAAAACATTTTGTAATATAATAATATTCAACACACGTTGTGCAGTCCACAGAATTTCCTCGACCATGAAAAACAACTTGAAATGGGCAAGAAGAAACTGCTGGCAGAAGGCTGTTTCAGCAAATAAAAATCATTCTTTCGATACACGAGTCGATGTAATAACATTACACATTCCACGACACCACTCCACTCCTCCTCGTCGCTGTTCTCGACGCCGGTACGGTGCTGTTGCCCGGCCACCTCAGTACTCTGTGTCGAGCTGTTCATCTTTCCCCCGGCTACGACGTCGCGGCGCCCTCAATCTCGAGCCACGATGACGACCCTTATTCCGCGATCCGAAGTACACCGTATATCCGCGAAATTCTCTGATATACGTTCTCTCGATCTTCTCACTTATCGGCAGCCTTGCTCGCGCACCACGGTTACATTTTATCGAGAACACCCTGCTCCCGTGTGTTCTACCCCGTTTCACCGCACGGAGCGTATGTTCACGCGCGGCACGGCTCGCGATGCGCGCCCCTCTATCCTCATCTTCCTTGTTGCTACCTTTTTCGGCAGTGCGCTTGCCCGACAATATCGGCCTACAACCGACCCTCTTGTACGTTCTCCTGGCCGTCTTCTCTCTTCTCACCGTGCTGCTATCCGTATCCTCTTCCACTGTTGGCAGCTTTTGCCACGACTCTACCCACGACTCTGACTACCCCTCTTAAGGGAGCAAGCGCAGTCTCCTTATAATATCCCTGACCCCTCTATTCACCAACGACTTCCTCCTTCGCGCAACCCTTCTTGCGTGTCCGTGAGTGTGACCGTGTGGCCGTATGTTATCAGCCGGCTACCCTACGTGCATGCCACCCCTACGACTGGAACGGCCATTGCACTGTACGTCCTTGTAGACTCGACAGACACCCCTTCGCGCGTCTGTATTCCAGGTGTGCGTTTCCTCCGAGAGACCGGAAGCACGAACTGCTTCAACCCTTACCTCCCTGGCCGACTCGTGAGAGGCCTTACCGTGTTATAAGGTTTCGCTTATTAGGAGGGGTAGCTGACCCTAGAATAGTCTGATCGAAATGCATGGTGAAATTTTAGCCCGTTTCGAGGTTTATTCGTTAAGGTATCATAGGCGGTAGCACATTATGAATCTTGCGAGTATCATGCTTAGCAAAAGTGAAGTGGATGCGCCTTTCAATGCGGCGATGCAAGCTTATTCAGCTCCCCTCGTTTCGGAACTATTTCCACTCTGGTAGTTCGGTGAACGTACTCTCTGTGACGGGAATAACGCGCGCGGCCCGCACGGTTCATATTGTCGCCTGCTACGGTGTATTTTTGCGGGTAGAATAGCAGTGAGAAAAATAAGAAGCCTCTCAAGCGGATCCACGAAAAAGAGTCCCGCGAGAGTATCAAAACCCAAGGCGTACAATGAAGAATGAAAGAACAACTTACACCGTTTGTGATTTCTCCATTATTTCTTCTTCTTGTCTCCTTTCTTCTTCCCTGTTCTCTCATGTTTGTGAGATTTGCTTCCTTCTTCCGAAGATTTTATTCCCTCCGGTGGTTTTCTTAATTTCGGAGCGGGTGGCGGCTTAGGTTGCGGAATTGGGCCGTGTCTGCGTAAAGTAAAAATCAACAGAATTAATTTACCCACTGTACAACATCTAATTATAATCGTATTACAATCGTGAAATTACTTGAATGTCATCTGCACATCTTGAATCGTTCTGTCTTGTACGGCATTTATCCAAATGTTTGACTGTGTCTTCGGTTTACGAAACAGTCCACTCTCTAAACAGCACTCAAGATCTTCGAGTTCCTCTTGAGCTTTTAGTTTTTTTTCCCAATTTTCTTTCCATTTACGTTCATGTTCCTCTTGCTCAGATTTGGATTCCTCTTTCTTCTCAGGCTTTTCACTGTGTTTTTTCTCTTTGCCTTTGCCTTTTGTCTTTCCAGCTTGTTCCACTACTCTTGGTGGAGTGATGAGCCTGACGTCTACTTTTTCCCAGGCTTCCCCCTCATTTATTCCTTCCGGTTTCCGCAGCCGCTGCGCGAAACTTTCTTCGCCAATAATGTTTAGTATTGCACTGGTGCTGAAGAGTGCGTGCACAAGTAGAGCTTCCCACTGCAGAGCCTTCAGAATATTCTTCGCTATATTCTTAACCAAGAGTTCGTGAAAAATGTTGATCGGACAAATCTGAAAATCAACCTGAATCACGTCACAGCCCTAGTATCTACAATAAACTCGTATAATTACTCGATGCAAAAATAAGGTATCTATCGTTGGGTTGCGAGTTTCCACGTGGATTGTCATCTTTACCAGAAATTTAACAAGGCTAATTTTTTCATCGAATAAAAAGGTTACGAAATATCGTTAATCGAGGCAATAAAACAAGCGAATAACACTAAACGATAGGCTAATCACGTTATCATCAAACACCAATATACTGTCGTACAGTGCCGTTGAAAATTTAAACTCGAAATAGTGAACAATAAGTTCTTAATCACAATGAGAATATTTCCAGTCTAAATACACACAGTGTATCAAGGGCGTAAAATATTAAGTCTGCTCAGCTTACCTTCGCTAATTCCGTCCACAATTGCAACTCCGCTGCTCTTTTATGGTACAGCCGCACTTTCTCACTGCCGGCCCCTTACTGGAGACATCAGCCAGCGCAGACTGCCCTTTCGCAGTAAGCGTAGAACAGCATGGAGGGCATTTTCCTCCGATTTCCATTTCTTGCGGAGAACTGGAAGCCACGGCGAGCCGCATTTGCCTCTGCTCTAATTGCGTCGAGCAACATGCCGCGCAGTCTTCCAATGCCGGTGTACATCGGTCTCGCCTAAGTGCAATTAACTCTTGCAACTCTTGCAAACTTCGAGTTGCGTCAACCGTTGCGAATAGCGACACGAATTTTTCTGTAAACGCGTGTATTAAAGTAAAGAGTTACTACCGAAAAGTCGAAGTGGTAGGTCCAGGGGAATGTTGTCCCGGGCAACAAGGACGAGGACAGGATGGTTGTTTCTGTTTAGCACAGGTAGCTGTAGGAGATGTCGCTTGGGGAGCAACTGGTGTTGGGCAACAGGTCCTTGTGGCAGATTCACCACTTCCATCGGGTTTTTTTGGACCACAAGTACATTTGAAATTAAGATCCTCACAGTTCGATGGTACTCTTTTACATTGGAAGACGGGACTATCGTTGGTACCCTTGAAAAGATATGGCTTCTTGTTGTGTGGTATTTGAAACTGGGTGATGACCTTCTTGCCCAGGCAGGAAACTCTTATGAACACTGTTACGTCTCCGACACATTGGCCAGTTGCAGTAGTGATTTTATACGTATCTTTTATGGCTTTGTGTGGATTTGCTCTTTTGAACACGTAATCTTGAAGAACTGAGTTTATTTGGTCTTTTAAATTTATTTCGTGGGTACCGATTAGCATTACGTCGGGAAGGACACCAGGAGGTAGTTCTTTGTAAACTGACATGGTTACTGGGAAGATAGTTAAAGGTTTCTGAAGAAGAGTAGCTGGTAAAGCGAAAAGACAGGATTTGCCTTTTTTGAAGAATTGTATGTCGCCCTCCTCACAGGCGCATCCCTCTACCGAAGAATCTTGATAAATTTTTGCTGGTGGTAGATTTAAAATCTACAGAAATGGTAATTTTACTTTTAAAAATGTTGAGAAATTGATACATAGAGAAATATAATTTCGATTGTACTTGAAAGGAAACACATGTGGTTGTTGAGAGCAGCTCCTCGTGAATTGCTTTTACCACTGGTATATTTACTCGGTCGACGAGAAATTCAATTAAAAATAATTTCTGTTCGCAATCCATTATAGTTATTGAGTTCTTTACTACTTGACACGTTGCATATTTTTAATTCTGTATAAATAATTTATAATTTCCAATTGTGTTTGTGCAGCTACCAAACTGTCAATTTAGATCCTAACCAAATATCAATGTTACAAATTGTAAGTCCTAGGAAAAATAGATGGCACTTTCCAAAATTAGAAGATTGATCTTTAAATGTATTTTATGCATGGTGTACAATAAGAATATACAAAGTTTATTATGTTCCGTCAGCAATAAAATGAGATCATAAAATCTAGAATATAATATAAAATCTAAAATATGACGGAATTTTGAACAGAAAGAAATTAAATTCGAAAGACATCAGGTTATCAATTTCTCATTTCTTCTTTTTCTTCTTTTTATCTTTTTTACCCTTCTTCCCATCCGTGTCCTCAGTTTGAATCTCTCTGGTCTCTCGTCTAACAGGAGGTCCTCGATCGAGACCCTTTGGTGTCTTCATTTCAAGTTGTATGTCAGACTTCTCTCCAGCACCCACGAGCCCTTTCTTCCCGATTCTCAGTATAAAGACATCGTGTTCAGGATCAGAATTACCAACACAAGTAGCTTCGTTTTCAGAGGCTACAGTGACACTCGGTATCCTCTTGTCGCCATCATCGAGAAGTCCCGATACTTTCAAAACTACTGCTTTCCCACAGGGTTGAGATGGTCCACGACTAGTTTGAATCAAGCCTTGTTGCTTGGGACCATCGGCACAAGTCAGAGGCTTCGATTCCTTCGATGTACATGAACTAATTAATTGTTGTTGACTTTGCAAACAACTCTCAGCTGGCTGTTTTCTGTCTGCTCCAGGATATCCACAGGGTGAACAAGGTAGCCGTTGCAGCATACAAACTGTACACCGACCCAATTGCAAATCTTCATTGGAATCTTCAAAGAAATCTCCAGTCTTCGAATCAATCATTCGACATTTATAGGTCAATGGCATTTCGTTTCCAGTTTCGCCCTTGAAAATAAACGATTCGGTGACCTTCTCTTCTGACGGTGCTTCGAACTCTGTTACGATGGTTTGACCAAACGCTGACATGCCTACGAAGATATTAATAGTGCCAATTTCTTGATCCATATACGTTAGAGGCACTTCTCGCTCGTAAGTTTTCGGTGGTGGACACTTCATCATCCAGCACTGTAGCATTTCTTTGCGCAGCGCTGCAAAGTAATGCGATAGATCAACTTTACCCTCACCGACAAAGACGTCAGGTTTAATGCCATCAGGCATTTTTTTTCGTACGCTCATTTGAAGGATAAAGTCAAGGGTTTTGTCAGTAGCGGTATCCTGATCGATGGCGAAGAGCACCGATCGTCCGGAATAGAAGTATTCGATGTCGTCTGCAATACCAGCTTGAGGCTGGAAGAGAGGATCCACCGGAGTGACGGTAATGTCGTCTTCCTCTCGGAAATGTAGGAATTGAAAGGATACGGTAGTAGGCACAAAGAACATTTGATTCAGCTTTGCCAGACGATCCCCGGTCACGAAGTTCACGTAGAGCTCCAATAAGAAGATATACTGCTCCTTGAGACTTGGCAACGGTTCCTCTCGACTCCCGAGTATCAATGGTTGAGATTCGTCCGATGTGTCCTCCACACTATTCTTCTCTTTAGTTTTTTTCCCCTTGCTTTGCTTCGCCGTGCCATTCTTATTGCGTCTCGGGGTCATTGACGGCAACTTGTTGATTTATCTCAAAGATCTACGAGAATTGTCTTTCAACTTGGTTGGATTTATAACTCCATGTATTAACCAGTTTCAATCCCGTATCTCTTTCAATTGATTTTCAATAATTATAATTTTTATTTACGTTTGTTCTGAAACTTTTCATCCGAGGGTTATGTCGTAGAGAATTTTGAAGTTTGATGCGGATTGTGGAATTTTGAAAGTCATCGATTCTTTTCGATTTAGAAGAGAATTTCGTTCGAACAAGATATGTTGATATGACATGTTGATAAAGGTTCAGAGAACTACTCTCTTCCGAGAATTCGATTGACTCATCGCTTCGACCATATGCCACGGTAAACATGGTTATCATAAAGTTTTGCTGTTAGGTCTTGGTCAGCCCTTCGACGGAAAATAAGACACACCTTCATAAATCTTCTTTGAGTAATCATGTTTATGGTGAGAAGGATAAAATTTCATTTACTACAGTTGATATTTGAACATTTGCAATTTTGCAGTTTCCTGAGCAACCTCCAATCGATTATTATACCTGCAAGATCTCGCCAACTTTTCTATCGGATCCTGTTTTTCTTAACTGGCGAACAATTCCTACGCACAAATATATTGCTAGACAACTGAAACCCATCAAACGGAAGTCGAGTAAGCTTATCTCTAAAGCAAACATCTTTTTACAATGGAAATCCCTCTACAAGATCCTTCATTCTTCTATAGAAACGAATAATGAGACTCAATTATCTCTTTTACCCTATCTAGTTCTAATGCACATGACTCACTCGAAAGAAAAATAGAATATGCTTATTGTTAGACATGGTTTCTATTTAGTGAACCACGCTTGGAATTTCTTCGTTGATTGCTTTAGTGATTGATGTTTCAATTCGTAACTCTCAATCAATACGTCTTATTTAGAAGTTTGACTTTCATCGTTCTTTCTATGATTTTCGGCGTCTTCCGCAGAACGTGACCGGCAGTCTGTGGCACGCGGTCAAGATCGCGTTTATAAGTGTCCGTCCCACATAGCTAAACCATCCCCCATTGCTTGATCGCATTTAAACTCGCGTCGCAATTGAATTAAGACGATCGAATTAAAACGAGCGATTCACATGATTCTCGCAGCTGATCCCATAGCGCCTGCCGAGCAATTGGATCCTCGTGTTCTGGAGGCTGAGCTCGTAGCCCAACAGGATGGATATGTTGATCGATGTACCAAAATGGCGCACACGGTTCAGGAGACTCTCAGATTGATGCCTACATCAAAAGTATCCATAAAAACTGGGAAAAGTAAGTTCTCCTTATCTGATTTGAGTTTCATGTACTTTTGAGTTAAATTAAGCATTATATTTAAATATAATCTTTATCATCATTTTATACTTAATCGATCACATTTTCCAATCATATTCAAATTTTTAAAGAAAGTTAGATTTATTTGTACTTGATTCTTGAAATGATCAGTGAATATTTAAATTTGTGCTACTTTAAAAGCGATCTGGGGCATTCAATAGAAATCAAGCGAATACTCTTCATTTATGCCAGTTAGAATATTCCTCACCTATTGGACAGGTGACCCTAATACACTGTACTCTGGTATCGAGGAAGTTTCTGTCACGAATTTTCCTAGGGTTCTTCCAAAAATATTGTAAATCAGGATATATATTTTAACGTAAAGAAGTACATAATATATTCTTGGAAAAGAGAGGCCATCCGCCTAGTCTAACGAGTGTACGCTTCTGCAGTTAACGGTCGTCTGGGATATCAATTGGTGTCGATTTAAAGTAATGAAGGGACACGGAACATACCGTGCCGCCAATTTCGACGAATCGAATATTGACCGCATAATTGATCAAACGATTAAGCGTCCACGAGCCAATTCTCATCGAACAGAAATGGGCGACTTTCATTAATCCGCTAATGAATCATCCAGGATTTGTAACCCAATTCTTTCGAGTCTTGCTTGCCACGACCTTTATAGCCTCAATGAACAGATTGCGATTTTTTTCAATCAGATATGTCGTTACATAAATACGTAATTTAACAAATTATCTATTCAATCTGATAATGAGTTTTCATTCGCAGCTAGTACTTCGATATTTCCTCGATCGCTACAGTACGAAATGAACGGGAATCGCGAGACTCGGATTAAAGAATGTGAAAGCGACAATGCAAGTGCATACATTAGCAAGTGCAGCAATGACAGAGAAAGCGTAGTATGGTAACGTAAGCTTTGTAATGTGTGCGAGTATAATCAGTAAAGATAAGTGCGATTGTTACTAGGTCGCATCGGGAAGAATGCGGTTTACCGGCACTGTCACTATCATCATTTTCGCGGTTGAACGAAGCCAAACCCGCAGTCGACTTTTCTCTTGAATCCGTCGACGTGAAACTAGAGGGTGGAGTAACGGAAAAAAGTGAGCCAACGAGTAAAGGGAATAAGGTGCGAGCGATGCAATTAACCTCGAGATATAAGTCTTCCGTAATATCGCCTGAATCAGGCGACCGAAGGAAATTGGGTCGAACTACTCTCTTTCGACAACGTATAACAGCTTGTGTTCTTGACAGATTTTCCCCGAGCTGTACTAAAAGTTCATTTATTCCCTCACTCATTCCTGCATCGATTTTCTTTTATAATATTCTTATAATATCATATGTACGTGTGCGAAGTACACATGGAAATTGCAAGAGATTTAAAGTGTTAAAATGTATAACTACTAGATGTAATACATTAAACGGTACATCCGGTGCAATGTTAGCGTGAGACCGTAATACACATCTGCAATTGAATATCCGCAATTTTGCGGTAAAAGAGACCTTTGAGTTAGGCCAATGTAGTCTCCGTTTCTCGCGATTGCCAAGCGCACGACATTTCATTAAAGCAAGCATAAAGGTTCCTACATGAAACGAGGAAAACGAAACCGTGTCTTTTGCCTGCTTCGGTATTGCAAGTGTTTCGAAAAGTTTTGAAATATTAACTCATCCAACAATGATTCTCAATACGTTGGCGAATGTCGTGTACACACAATACATTGCATGTAATTTTCGCAAATCGTAATTACTTTTACGATAAGAATATAAGATTCGATATACGTATTTTCCAATATAGCAGCCTGGAAGTGACGATACTTCAGGAATGGTTTGCACCAATGAGAATCATATGCAACAAGGCAGCACAATTAATGGTAAGTGAATTTTTTTCAATTTTCCTTTATTTATTAATTTATTTATTTAACGTGAGACAAGCTATATTGTGGATGTGATATCAGATACACTAGGGTAAGCGTGTAAAAATTATTCTTCTTTTTTTTTAATTTTTTCACTCGGTTAAAAAGTCTGTTGTCTTGTTTAAGGTATTGTAGATACATGGAGGTGTATGGGTGTTCTTTTACTGTTAGATTGTACATATTTCTTCGCACGGCATTGCTAAAGTAAACGGGTCTGAAGTGCATAGGTCGACTCGTGACGTCTGCGTTGCCCGACACGATAGTAAAGCTGCTCCTGAGACTGCCACTGATAAGACGGAAAGGTGGCAGCCGTTGCAAATCGGCTGGGAAGCGATAACTCTTGTACGAACTACGCAAGAACGCGAGAAAGATCTGCGAAGGTTAACGAAACCCTTTTTACACGATTTACATACTTGGTATTCGATGAACAAACCTACGGAATTTTTACTACCAGTAAAAGTGCAGGGAAAGACACCAAAGTTAGAGTACCGTATTTCACATTTCTAAATACAGAAGAAAACAAAACAAGTAATCCTGAAAAACTACGGGATGAAACATGCTGATTCGAAAATTCAACATTTGAATGTATCGTTCATATCACGCGTTATCAAATTTCTGTTTCACACACCATTTGCAAATTCCATCGACGCTCCGGATGTCGTGTCAGCGAAATGTTCTTCTTGCTTCGCTGCTCGAGACGCGGTCGGGCGGGGAAAATTTCCTAAACTCGTTAATATTAATATTTATACTGTCGGCAGCGTGAAAAATTTGCATTTGAATTAACGCGAATATAAGATTATCCAAAAAGGAAAGTTTTACAATAAATCTCAAATACAATCGATCTTCAATTTCTGTGATTTATTTCTTCATCGATTTTTGATTCTTGACTTTAGTTGTGCATACTATGATTGAGTAAATAGATGCATATTTGCTGCATTTTGTACTTGGTACTCTATTATACTAGTTCCAAGGAAACCGAATAAAAAATGTAATCTGACTACGATAACGGAGTGCATATGTTGCCCCGCATGCGTGGCTGCGCGTGCGATTCGTGTTACATCGATCTTACCCTGGTCGGCTATCAATGAACCACGCCGCTTGCGCGCAGGTTTATTGACGTCGGTTGCTCACTCTTTTAATAAAAGTTAAATTCAAATATTTCTCATTCAATAACCCTTTTTACACACTCTTGTTAACTATCATTAAGAATCATACGCGATATAATTTACACATTGTCAGAATTCAACCCAAGAAATCTCAGCAGTAAGATCGCAATACTTCTGCAAAATGCGAAAATCGAAAATAGTCAATTTTCAAATTGAATCTCGAATAATCGAAATCCATAAAATTTAGAATTAGGTTAGAAATTTACAATTGTTATGCAATCGTATTTTTGTTTGAACATGCTACTGAACAGTTGGATTATGGTAACGGAACTTTGAGTACGGATGGTAAATGAACGGTAATCCAGGCTCATTTACATTGAGTAGAAAATAACGAAGATCAGCGAGAGCTAATATTGACGTAAATGCAATTGATAACCAACACGTATACACACAGCTGCTTGCGAGACATTCGTACGCTACTTTTAAAGCAGCCAGTCGTCATCGAAGGCGCGAGTTTCATCATGCGACTTCTTCCACGTGCTTGCCAGACTTGGCCGGCACGCGTGCTCCCTGTCTCCCACTTCCTTGACTCCCATGGTTTCGAGTGCCAGTCTTGAACTAAATCTACAGTTTACATTTTACAGTCAAATCTGTTTCTTACAGGAAATATTCTATTTATTTACATAAAGTTAAAGATACTCTCACTGTTTGTTATATTCTTCTACATACCTTGTCCGTCAGTTAGTTATAACTCGAAATTCTGATACAGCCGTATCTTTTATAAAAAGTTAAGAAATAAAAGCCACTCATGCTATATAGTTAACAAATACGAGTACAAGTATAGGTAACAAATAATACAAGTTATTCTGCTAAATACAGGTGCGATTTATTTACCCATCTTTTCCTATTTTCACTCAAGTTAAAGTTATTTCTTTCTTTCTTAAAAATATTATTGCATCATTTTTTTAATTGATTGCAATCCGAAGAAAGACATTTCGAATCGACAAGCAATTTACCTCCAGGAGTCGATTTAAACCAATTCGACAACTTACGAGCAGTGATCGATTGGTTGTTGAAGGCGCGAAGGTCGGCCTCTGGCGGTAGGTCGGGGAAGCCAATAAGGTGGTACTCTTCCGGGGGACGGGAAAAAGTTTCAGTTTATTCTGGCACGGCGTGCGCGTGGAGGCCAGTCGCTCGTAGCAGTCGTTCGAATCAGTTCGAGCCACGAGCTTCGCGACATTCGTACGCCGCCGGTGCGTGGTGCTTCAAAGTGCCTTAGATTTCTCGTCGACGCGAGAACTTCGAACTTACCCTACCTGCCACCATTTCTCTAGTATACCAAAACGTACCGGCGTCGACTAGGAATGAAGTAGCCAGCAAGGATCCTAGGGTCGAGAGCAAGAAACTTCAAATCTTGATTTCCTACGACTTTGCTTACACAGGTACGCACCATCGATTTACTTTGTAGCCATTATTAGATAGCCGCATTTACTCTCTTCGTAGCACTATTTAAAGTTGCCCGCTCTCATTCTCGAATCTGGTTTTTGGATCCCCCTAAAAGTGATCCACTACATTCAAATATTATTCTACACTGAATTCGCATCGTTATCAATTTTTTCGAATGTTTCAAATGAAGAATAGATCGAATAATCGATCGATTATATAAATCTATTAGACAATATTCAAATATCACGTGTATTACATCGAGAACCTTTATCTTGTAAATCACAGTGGCGTGTTTTTCCAAGTTGGGTAATAGCAAGTTTTATTGCTGCTCAGCGGACGATTAGACAAAATTTCCCCGACCTAACGGTTTCGCGCGTGCGGACCGTAACGCGCATTGCACGTGCGTACACTCGGTAATTGCGTCGCCCTGGAGACCAATAGGATATTTTCGTACAAGAAAGCAGGCGCCATTCGAAATTAGTTGTCGCCGATATGCAGTCGTGAAGATTCTTTTTTTTCCCCCTTTTTCCTCGAATCTTGTCTGTCATCGAACATTTTAGAAGCGTACTCTGCCAGCTGCGATCGGAGTCAAGATCTTTGGCTCGGGGATCCTAAATACCGTTACTGTTGGAGAACGTATACCGAGACGAAATTCGGCAAAGAGAAAGGCACGGTGCGATACCTGCGACAGCCCGTGTCTTACCAGTTCTGCAAATACATTCTGTTTGCGCTCACAATTCCTACATAATTTTATTTCTGCAAACTCAACTTCTTAAGTTTCTTATACAAGTCCTTTTTCGATTAACGATTTTAAGAATTTTCTTGCTACCTACCTACGGGAATTATATACGAGTTAACAAAAAGCCAGTCACGGGTGATGTCTGCGGCGAAGAATGCGTTAACCGAATATATTTAAATACGAAATAAATACCCAGAAAATCATGAACGATCCCGATAAGAAAATCATACTGAAAAAGTCCTCGGTACCGATTTCACATCCGTTGTAGCTTATCTATTTTGCAACAGGGCTTCCTTTTCACACTTCAACAGCTTCGATTTCCAGAGTTAAAAACCGCGGGAAATCGTGCACGTTACCGCTGAGCACCCCGGAAATAGATAAGCCAGTTAAAAGTACTGCTCGATTGCGTCATTCACATTTTTGACAGTGCGGATTCCAGATACGAGGGGAAAGAAGTATCGAAAACGAGAATTCGACGAAGCATATTGTAGAGGTTTTAGTGTGGGTGTTCAGACGAAAACTCGTGTGGTTCATAATTTAAGGATTCGACGAAGAGCGTCAAACCGAGTTGATGAAAGGGCGCTCTTCGTTAATGGAGTCACGCGTGTGTCGAGCACGTGGTGCTAAATTGGTTCCTATAGACGCGACTTGTATGGCCACCGATGGCGGTTTCGTTGGCCGGCGCTTTTGCATGATGTAACATTTCTCTCGCACTGCACGCGGTTGCATCGACACCTTACTACCGTCCCTGATCTTGCCTCTAACTAAGCCGGTTTACCGTCCGGTTCTTCTTCTTCTTTTTTTTCTGCATCGTGAAATGGAAATCGTGGCCGAGTGCCTCGCTTTTTCGATTCATCACTCGTGCGTGGAAGAATATGTATGTGCATAATTTTCTTATTCAATAGTCTGCTCGGCATACATTGCGATGAAGTCGCGCTCAGCAACATACTGCATATTAAACCTCGTTCACATTGGTGACTTATTTCTGGAATTTTAAGTGAGACGACAATAAGTAACTGCACAAAAGAGAAAATGAGAAAACAAAATGAGAAGAGATGAATTTTGTATTTACTTGGAATAAGTCTGTGGATATTTTAACTAAGGCGGGATTCGTTATTTTCTATTCTTTTGTGCAAGATACGTATAGAGCCGGAGACGAACAGTGAAAATGCATCCGCTTGCATATGCGATCGATAGCATTCGTTGCTCCCTGCAAGCTATAGAGCCGTCGAGTCGTGCACTTTCATGGTCGACGTGTTTTGGCACGGTTTACGTTCCCGAAGCACGCGACCTAGTGATTCAGGTGCCTCGTTATTGTAATTATATTTGTAATAGCGAGTGCCACTAGTGCCCATGCTCGCAAATTTTCTTGCGCACGCGGAGAAAGCGTACGTACGTACTACAACGCGCGGTACTACACGCTACTGGCGAAACATGAAAACCCAGTAGAGGAAGACCGTAAGATGCATTGCATCATTTCATTCAATTTACGAGCGTACTACGTCGCCCATCACTCTCAAATGCAAGCGAATTTCTTTGTCTGATGCAATCGAATTTAGGGTTTCTGTATCTCGATCCGCCTGATTAATTGAGTTACGAAGTCATTCAAGTTCAATGGAAAAATCGTGAAGGTCCTGGATTCGTTTATCGAAGAATAGCGGGTTAAAAGTTAACTCACTCGAGTGAATCCATGATATGCAGCTGAACCGAGTTGCAGCATAAGAATACTCTTGTACAGGTTCTTGGCGCGGGCCAACATCCTGTTCTGCAGGTCTCATTGTTAGCCGATTTTGGCGAGGGTCCTATTGAGGGAGAGACCTTTCCTAGAAAGCAACCTGTTCTCATCCGGTTTCAGGCTAAAGTCAAACAGTTTTTTTACCTCTCTCTCTTCTCGCCTTTCTAATCTTCTCGAGACGAGTGCCCTTATGGGTGGTATTGTGTTAATTCTTACGTCGAGTATCCTCCAATAAATACGATAAAGTTTTGCCACTAGAAATCACTTTTTCTAAACTCAGGAAGTACGTTGCACTTGTGCAAACAAAGATTATATTCGAGCGACAGGGCGAACTTTGCCCACAATCTCTTGATACGTCTGAAATTTGTTTTGTTCCGGTGGAAAAGTTAGAAGGTCTGTTAATCGTTAACTTCGAAGGCTGCTCGATTACTCTGTCAATTCGTAGTCGAGTGTGATATTAAACGCAGAATAAGAACAACGGAGTAATTGTATGTATTTTCCTCGAGGATTCTAATGACATCGAATTGCGCAGATCACTTTACTTTGGCCCTGCTCAAGAGAGAACTCGAGCGAAAAAAACGCAGTGAATTTCAGTGAACCAAAACGTAGTTTTACTTTAAGAACTTGAAAACTGATATCTCGCGAAGTGAGAACTTCGTGCGGGTGAACCTTGACACCTACGCACGTGGCAACGAACTCGAAGAATTGGGTGAGCTAGCCCACTTTACGACTTTTCTTAACAAGAATTCCACTTACCAATGCTGCAGGTGACAATAGCATTGTACCAAATATTCTAAGTTTAAAATTACAACACGGAAATTCGACCTTCGCAATAATTCTGACTAGAAGTTGAATTTCCAATACTAGTGCAATCTCATCTGAAGCTAAACGTCGGTACTAAGTATTCTAATGTGAAACAGTTAGAACAGTATAAAAGAAAATGCAAACTGAAAATCATCGCTGACTAATTCCACGACTAGCAATTCCTTCACTATTCGTCGTTCCTAAATCTATCGACGATTCACGCATTTCAAGGAAGTTCTGAGCAAATATAACGTACTTAATATTAAACAGCAATGTAGAGCTAAAAATACATAGGATTATCAAGGAAGTCTAACGTGAACAATGAGTGCTACTTATCAAAGCGCACGTTTTAAGAACTCAGAAGATATTCTACCTGAGGATCCAACGTTTTTATTGATTCCGTTATCGGTAGTTATGTAATCAGGTAGAGTTGCGTTCTTATCAGGCGAGAAATCATGGAATATACCAATTTGAAATATTGTTATGAGATTGGAGCAGTTGATGTCCTAATAAGTATCTAATTCCTTCGTTTTCGAGTGTGTGGATCGATTGACTCTCCGATTTAATCAATGATTCAAGTAATCCAGAAGCACAATATCTCCGATTACTGTTTGCCAATAATGACGAGTGAATTTATACAAAGAAAATCAGTAGGTGGCTTGTGCGCACTACTCTTCTCACAATCAGTGTAAACGTATCCTTCCACTGTTCACCATGTTCAACGTAATTTCTGTGGTGGATCGAATGTCATCGTATATTGAAAGAATAATTCCACTTTGTATGACCTTCTTTTGCGAATACATAACTAGCAAAGGGACCAGCTGCAGAAATTGTGCCAGCTGAAGAAATTCGACAGGACTAAAAATATGGTTTCGCATGGTGGGCCAAGGTTATCGGAGACAATCGTTAAGAGTACTTTACGAGGTCGTCTAGTCTGGTATCGTGGGTAGAACTAAGCCAATATTGTCTTAGATCGATCGGGCTAACTTGTTCTTTAAACTCGCCGAAAAATAGAAGGGCTGGTCCGCTTAGTAACAGTAGCCCTAATGAAAATTGTCAATATTAAATTGTTACAGGAAAAACCCAACTTATTAAACTAATTTCCATTTATTTCTTTTTTTTATTTCTTTTTTATTATTGTGGATTTCCTATTCGAAACACAATGTCTAGGACTTGAAATAATGATACTTAAACATAAGTTTATTACAAATAACAATATAAATAATATATAGACTAATAATGATTCATAATTGTTATTTTAGTAGTTGGAAAGTTGGCAAAGGACATATTTTAAGCTGTTGCTTTAGTTAGCATCGGATGCTACTATTTTTACGCACTGTCTAGCCACTTTTTAGTACTTAAGTTCAAGTTTTAATTTAGTCGGCGTTGGAAACGTTTTCAGTGACCCCGAGTGTGTGCGATGTGAATCGTCTCCGGATACGGATAAGAAACGAAGAAGAGGTCGGTATCACGTGGGCGTACCTTTCGGGTTTATCATGCTACTGTCGTTAAATAAGCCGTTCGCGTATAATGCATTGACTTTAGTAAACTCTCAATATTATTTTCAAACATTACACCAAGATCCTGGTTTCTGTTTCTTCCATTTTTCAATTATTATGTACTAGAAAGAACAAATGCAATTATAAAATATACAATTTCAGTATTAACGTTTTGGAGGTTTTTGGAAAACTACTGAACTACGAAATAAAGTAAAGGACGTCAATTGCACATGGTTCAAAATTCAAATGGAAAATTATTTAAATCCTAGTCATGTCCTAAATAAAGCTTTGTAAGATCTCTTTGTTAGAAAATCACACGTCCGACTGACATAAGAGAGGGTAGCTCTGGCAATGAGTGCATCAAGATGCAACCACAACGGTTCACAAACAAATCAGATAAAACGATAGACATCGCTGTTTCATCGTGGAAATTGTCCTATCATATGTTATCGCGTACCAAAGACTCCTATCGTGTGAACACTAGGCTCTAGATAACTTCACGTTGGATAAGTACCTTTTCGGTCGAAAAATACTGAATTTTTTCTCTCTCCATGAGGTACAATTTCGTTAATATTTTCATCGTGATTCTGCATTTATGATAAATGGGTCATCAGTGATTCGTGTTCTGATAACAATGAGTCCAATGCACTGATTGTATGTATACATATGAATCAGTGATAAAGTTCTACATTTTATGATCTGGAAGAATCTTTTTCTTAGGAATTTTTTTAGAAATATTTCTATCATTCAAAAAAGTGAACACTTTCAAAATTTCTATTCAACTAGAGAGGAAAATACGATTCGTGCCAGAACCCAAAATTAACCGCAATTGTTGAAAGGTTAATTCTGAAGGTTCAATGACCCCTTTGTAATTCGTAGGGCACGCGTTAATTGTCGACTCAACGAGGACAGATTAACGATTAATTAATGCTGATATGGATTACCGGAATCCCTAATGCAATAATGGCTACGTACGAAGAGTTCAGGTCCACTTAATAGAATTGAAAGCTTGACTATATGTACCGACACAGAGTACATATATTCTATTACCATAATTTTCCTCTGTTCAACACTACAGTTCACTTTGCCGCCAATTTTAGGTAATGTTCCTTGTTCGAACTGGTTAAACAACGGATACGTTAATCGTAATATTTATTAGCTCACGTTGACTATCACACGTGACCTTTGCAATTATTTGGCTCATATTTGCGCTTTAACAGCATTCCTCTATGATGTCATAGACTTGTACATCCACATTCTTAAAGTCTTATATTTTGTAGTCACAAGTAGGAATCTAATTGTAAATTTAGTTTTTTTAAAAAAATTATAACGTAATCGTGAATTTATCATAGGAGTTTAATATATACAACTTGCTAGGATCAAATTAGATAAATTTGTACTTTCACGAAATAAAGTCGTATAGAAATGTGAGTATCGTATTACCCTTGCCAATGTTTAATCATTGTTTCACAATATAGCTTAGAGAGCTAGAATTGGCCTAATTTATAGTGAAACACGATACGTATAAGTGAAATACCATGTTTCAAAATGATAGATAGACGAGATTGTACAAAGACAAGTAAAGTTTCTTTGACAATCGCAATGCAGTCCTCGGTGACTCGTCGCACCGATTTCGTAACGTAACACCGTACCGTCATAAAGTCGCTTCCAGCATGACATAAATAATTCAGCGATTTCGATTTTAAGTTAATGAAGGACGATGCTGAAATAGCAGAATAGTTTACTGTTTCATGTTGCACTTCCATCTTTCAAATTTATCTATTCTTGATTCAGAGCTTATCGTTCATAATTCAACTAGATTCAAATTTGCCTAAATAATAGATGTTCGTGTCAAAAATGAAACAATTCTGAGACTGGAATCTGGTGCTTCTTACAGTAGTGAGAATTAATTGATCTACGTTTAACGTGCTATTCTAGCAAAGTCATGCTAGTGCATACAGTGATTACCGCGATGAGATAAATCAACAAACCACGCATCACTTCACTTCCTCCTTCCGTGCATCGAACACTCGAAACCCTCGCAATCGGTGACTAGCAGGATTACAGGAAATCTATTTCCGATCGTTTGTCGAGGACAATTAATCTCCTGTACTCAATGCTTAGTATCCACCACCAGCAATAATTCTACTCATGGTAGTACATACATATCCTTTCTCGTAGAAATAAGTAAAGAATGCCAATAGTAGATCGAACAACAGCGATCATCTTGAGTCAGAACAAGCGAACCTCTTACCAAGTCCCTGATTATTTTTCAATGAACGTGACAGTGACGAGCACGAGGACGAGGAAGCGCCTTGTTTTTCGAATAAGAATAGTAAGTCGAGGCCGTTAAATGTCCACGCAAAGATCATCTTAGGATAAGTCTTACGAAAATGAAGTCTTAGCAATATAATTTTTTATTACATAATTACAATTATATTAGAGTGCTCGAGTGAAAGATAAGTTACTTAGAAGAGTGCAAGTATTAGCATAGAGAAAGAGATACGTTGACGACTCGCGTGCGCGATTTGGCCAGGTGTCGAGAGTCAAAGTTAGTATACCGGTTTGATGCGGTTTGCTCGAGCCCTAGGTATGCGAGACTAGGTGCTTTAATTCTGGCAGATGCGATTGCGCGACAGTAATAGTCTACCCGTACGATGCGATTCTGAAATAGAAAAGCCATAAAGGAAACGATTAAGCTGGCCTTCTCTAATGTTTATCTTTGACGATCGTCAATGCGACAACTGTTTCAATAAGGCGATATACAGTAGTCTACTGTGTACTACACTAATTAACACGACGATCATCGGTTTCTGTTATACGTAGGTGGCGCCCTTTCGTGAATTTTTAATACAAGTTACATGTAACACACATGGTGAAAAAATATAAACATCTGAACGAAATAATTCATGGAAATATTAAAAGATGAGGATAAATCATCCTGTGATTTAGTAAGATTTATATTCTAGGATATAGGAAAATACATGCAATAATTGATCTGCTGTATCTATACTTTCATGTGCACTATTTTCAAGCTCGACTTGTGCAGGAACATCGCGTGCCGAGAGAGCTCACTGTCAGTATATAGTTATATGTTTTTGAGGACAACGGCCTGGGACTTTGCTTTCTGCGCTATTAGTCGAATCATATGATATCAACGCTCTATAAACGACCGTATACGCTCGCGGATCAGATGATTTATGAAGCACGTTAACCGTGGAAGCGAGCCAATGCGATAGAACAGTGATACGAAAATTCTTGTTCTTTAGAATATAGTTTCGGAAAATAAAAAAAAGAGTCCCAATTCGGTGCTCAGAACTTTGAAGAATCTTTAAGGAATTCTATGCTCTATAAATCATCTCTATTCCACGGTATCCTAAAGAAAATGATTTTTTTTTAAAGAGAACAGTGATATAGAGACACGTGAACTTGAGATTACACGTATAACACCGTAATCCAAAGGTTGAGTTCTCGACCCCGGAAACAGCGGGAATTAGATGTTGCGATACATTCAGAGGTCTGCACAACATATTTGCGCTAGTCTTTGATTCGGTTAGTATATCAAGCGTCATGTTCATTGACCTATACGACATCCTGACACTAAAGAAGCTGCACGCAATCTCGTTGCTACACAGAGGTGGCTGCATAATAAGTGGTAATTCACTTGTGCTCTTGTATCTTTCACCATCTCCAGCTACTAATATCATTAATTAATAAATCTTGTATCAAACATTCTTGGTATCAATAAAAAAAAAGATCTAAAGATATGTTATTATATTAAAGTACCGGAAATTGGAATTATTATGGAAAAATATCTTAATTCCAATTTCCGTTGGTAAACACGGAAACGCAAAGATGAATTTACGAGATAACATCAAGTTTTTGCACTTCCCGTATCGGTGGTCTTCCTGGGTTTGAATTTCAATTATACCGCATATTAGACCGCAGCTCGCGCGACTAAAGTCTCACAGTACTGAAGGCTATCTTCAAGTATGTTGTATCGCTTTATGTAATCATACTTGGGAGACTATCATTGCGACCAAGTTCAAATTGCGCCGGGAATTATCGATGAAAATTATAACTCTAAGGACATAACGAGCTATGTAGTTTGATACTTGTAGGTTTAACCAATAATTACTGATACAAACAGATATTCGCGAGAACTTTTAATAGTCTCTTTCTGTTCGATACATTGACGAGCCAAAGCATATAAGTAGAAAAAAACATGTTTCTTTTCTTTCAACTGCATCCATACATCGTCGAAACTGTAAATAGAGAGATATCGGATACGAAGCTGTTCCAAGAAAAAAATTGCAGGGTGTGTGACTTACCCATGATTAGAGTACACTTCATCGAACAAATCTGCGAGCATTCACACAGTGGAAACCTTACGCACTGATTATTAGCGGTCAAACGGCTAACGATAACTTATCTGAAGGAAGTTAGGACTTTCCAGTCCCCCTCGTCATACGTTCGCAATACACGAAGAATATAATTTCTTATTATTACTGTTCTATTTGAGACAGAGAAAATTCTGTTACGTTAGAAAAATAAAGTTTATTTCTAGTGATCTATAACTTGAAAATACTCAAATATGCAACACAAACGACATAAACAGATATCTGTTTAACCCAATGCGATTCCCTCGGCGACAACCGCGAAACTCGTACAAGTGCGAATAATGTAATGTGAGAATGACCTCAGTTTGTATTTTTTGCTTACAGGTTGCGCAACAGTGAAACAGCAAGCACTAAATTAAAATGGTACGTGTTCCACTCTCTAACTGTATCTTGGTTGAAATTAATAATTCGTCGAATATCGTAGTTAAGTTCGTTATCTCACAATTTTGTTTTAATTTTGATAACAGGCGGAAGCAAATAACAAAGGTCCCACGGAGTTGGATACCTTTCTACCACAAGATGGGTCCAATATGAAGGATGGCGTAGTTTCGGCAAAGTAAGTCCAAAGATACAAAAGATTCTGTTTGTTAACACTCGACTGTTCATTAGAGAAAAATCAACTAAATTATTAAGTCATTACTCAATAATCTTTTAACAACTGTAACATCGTTATAAGCTTCTGCGTGACACTGTACACTCATGTAACCGTTGAAGTAAGAGTTGTTAACCAGATTAAAATTACCGATCGATGGATTAATTTGGTTGAAGACCGTAACGCTGTAAAGGGAAAAACTCTTGCTCGGTTTGATATTACATGGTGCAAGTGTATCTTGTTGCATCGCATTACGGCAAGTCGCATGCTAGCTTTAATATTACACCAATTACCCGAACGTATAATTTTCCAGCGGTGATTATAATGACCCTTCACGCGTCTCTTGAGAATGTCGCTGAAAAACTGTACCTATGATCACTCACGAAGTGAAAGGAGCATTCGCCACCTCGAAATTACGACATTCTGTTAGAATAATTATGGATAGTTGTGATAGAGTGATTGTAATTCATTTTCATAAACTCTGAACTTTATACATATACTTAATCTGTGAAATCGATGAAAAACGACTTGTATCTTATATTTCAAACTCCGTGTACAAACATAGCATTATAGGATGCTAAACCGCCAGAAAACAATTACGTTTCAATTCACTTTACACGAAATTTCAAAACAGATTTCAATGGCAGTGAGCCATTTATGAGTCATCCGTGCTGATTACATATACATAAAATTTGACGTTACAGTCTTCTATGTACTACATACGCTGTATCGTCCATTATAATAATATTGGACAGTGTCAGACAAGCAAATAGAGAATAGAATCTCTCTAATATAAATAATTAGGCTTCCAACATATTTTAAAGCGATTTTGAGACTATACAGTTAAACCCTAATAGTAAAGCATTTAATGAAACATTTAAGCAATAATAATCGTTGGGAATAAGTAAACTATTAGCTAGGAGTCTGTCAATGATATTCGAACTCATCATTGACAATAGGAAACGATATGTCGGTTATTACGTATTCCGGTGATATCACAATGTCGCAATCTGTTATCGTCCGGTTAACATTGTACGAATCGAGTGTATGTATCGGTTCATCGCGCGTATAAACACAATCCTCGCATTTCAACATACCAACTTACATCTCTTGGCACTATTGCCGAAATATGTATTAGTTTCACAACAAGAAATTCCATCCGTTTCAGGTACAAAGTGCAAGTAGCTCCAAAAGATGTGGAAACGGGACAAGCTGACGGAAAAAGCTTCGATCCGTTCAGTGAGCGCAAAATAGACAATCCGACAACGTAAGTGAAGCATATTTTATAAATTGACAAGAATTAGAGCAAAAAAAAACGTAAAACATATTACGTGTAGTATGGTTTTTATTAATATTGAACCGTCAAAAATCTAATCAATGTTGCGTTGGAATTTTTTTAATATTCTAAATTAGCTACTGGGACGCGTTAATCATCCGAGTGACTTAACATTGGGTTTTCCAGGGACTGCGATACGCTGACGCACTTGCTGAAAGCATCACTGGGCACGGGTATATTGTCCATGCCAATCGCCTTCAAAAATGCTGGCTTGCTTGCCGGTGTCTTCGCAACAATTCTCGTGGCGTTTGTTTGCACACATTGTGCCTATATTTTGGTAAGGAAATATTCCAACGTTTATCCTTTATCGTCCATACAATAATACATCATGTGTTTCTTTACTTATTTATAAATACAATAATATTCGGGTAGCTATGTGGACTATTAATTGATGTTCGTCTGTACAAAATTTTCCAGATAAAATGTGCACATCTTCTTTATTACAAAACGCGGCGTACTGAAATGGGTTTTGCGGACGTCGCAGAAGTAGCGTTCGCTACGGGTCCCCAATGGGGAAGAAAGTTCGCGAAACCGATTAGGTAAGGGAAACTTACAAGTTTTTTTTTTTCATGAGTTCATGGAAAGTTATTTCATCGTAGGATTTAATTCTTTTCTTTTCCTTTCTTTGTCTAGGTATCTTATACAAATTAGCTTGTTCGCAACTTACTTCGGCACCTGCAGTGTGTACGCAGTGATCGTTGCAGCTAACTTCCAACAGATCATCGAACACTATAAGGAAGAAGGATCCGAGACGAGTAGTCTTCGTCTTATCACTGCATTTTTATTGATACCAATGATACTACTCAGTTGGATCCCAAATTTGAAATACCTCGCACCCGTTTCTATGGTTGCCAATATATTTATGGGAACGGGATTAGGAATAACATTTTACTACTTAGTTTGGGATTTGCCATCTATTTCGGCTGTGCCTTTATTCGCCTCTATCGAGGACTTCCCGAGATTCTTTAGCATTACTATTTTCGCCATGGAAGCTATTGGTAAGATTTCTAATATAAGTGGATTCACATTTACAATACAATTACGTTATGAGATTTAGTGCTGAACTTTATCGTATTAGACATGCGGAAAACTTTTATCCGTTGTTTAAGTAACAGTAAATCATATTTTTGAGGTCGCACGACAATAACTTAATAATAATAATAATAATGGTATTTTCGTACTAATATTTTTTATTTCATTAAGACTGATGTAAATATGACAATAAACAAAGCCGTTAATTTTCGTTGCAGGTGTGGTAATGCCATTAGAAAACAATATGAAAACGCCACAGCATTTTGTTGGCATATGCGGTGTACTGAATAAAGGAATGTCTGGTGTGACGCTTATATACATTTTCCTTGGATTCTTGGGTTATATAAAATATCAAGATGCAACAATGGATAGTATTACCTTAAATCTACCCACGGAAGAAATGTAAGTTTGTCGAATTCTACGTGATCAGTTTTTCCCAAATTTTAACAAACCAAAAGTAAAATTAACATTCGAAATTGTATTAATGTTTCAGACCCGCCCAAGTAGTGAAAATTCTTATTGCCTTAGCTGTTTATTGTACGTTTGGCTTACAATTCTACGTTTGCTTGGATATCGCGTGGAATGGTCTCAAAGATCGTTTCCAAAAGAAGCCAATGTTAGCCAATTATATCCTAAGAACCGTGATGGTAACCGGAGCAGGTTCGTGTCTTTGTTATCTTCGTCCAACAATTTCATTTCTATACGTAATGCTGATTTTATCAATATCTATTTCTTATTACAGTGCTACTGGCGGTGGCTGTGCCAACAATCGAACCATTTATCGGTCTAATTGGTGCATTTTGCTTTTCGATCTTAGGACTTCTTATCCCTGTATTTATCGAAACTGTGACATACTGGGAAGTTGGTTTTGGACCAGGAAATTGGGTGGCATTGAAAAATATTGTCATCTGTATCATTGGTTTGATGGCTTTGATATTTGGATCTCGCAGTGCGCTGATGCAAATTGCTTCGTTATACATGTCCGAAACGTAGTTTTTGCACGAAATTGTAGGATATTGAATGAATGAAACTTCCAAGTGAAGTTTCGGCAATGTTAAACTAATTTTGTATACATACACACCGCCAATCTGAGGATGAGGCAGAATAGGAAAAGTTTTTTCGGCAGCGCGTTCACAAGAACTCGCTAAAACACTGCAGACAATCAAACACACTGTATAGTTGCAGTCGCGATTAAGCATATTAGTGGCAATAATTTATTTAAGAACTTTTGCGTATTCATTTTCTAGAGCATAATTCGTTATAATTCGTTTATACGATAAGGAATACACTGCGAGTATCAAAAGATGTTAATGTCATCGATCATACTCTCTCAACACGTTACTCACAGGAATTCTTATAAGAATGTATGAAAGTTCGAGAAAACCGATATTCGGTTTTGTCATTAGGCAAATAATTTTTGCGATTCGTGCACAAATAGTTATGCAGAGCATGAATTGTACTTTATTGTGCAGGATCATTACTTCATCGAGAGTAGTTAATTTTTGCTTAAATAACTAAGTATTTTCGTTCCTAGATTTAACAGATAGTAGGCCGTATCTTGTAAGAGTTGCAAAAGTACGGAGTCATTAAGCTGGTTTTATAAACAAAAAAAAAAGTTAATATAGATTAGGGAAAAATCGCAGTATTCGAATGATGCGAGATACTTTGCTTTGCGAGTGCTTACGGAGCAGAGTGCTTTTCCAACATTCTCATGTATTTTTATTGAAATGTTAATTTTAATTAAGAACAATTGTTGCAATTTCCGAAGCGATTGCAGCGATTTTTTTGCCAAATGTTTTACAGCCTTGTTATCGGAAGACCAACAATTGAGCGGAATAGTTTTAATAGAGGAAACTAATTGCGTGTATAACAATTTCCAAGCATCATTTTGAGCAGAGCAACATATGTATTTTGCTTCATATGTTTATTGTCTCGGGCTCAATGGAAACAAACGAGAAAAGCATATACGTTAGTAATTCTTGAAACCAGTAACGAATCTCAAGAAAATACTAGCTGAAAGTAGCACCTATCGTGAACTAGT
Source organism: Trypoxylon attenuatum (assembly GCA_963989405.1). Lineage (NCBI taxonomy): Eukaryota > Metazoa > Arthropoda > Insecta > Hymenoptera > Crabronidae > Trypoxylon > Trypoxylon attenuatum. The sequence continues at coordinate 3,024,825 of OZ022489.1, read as the reverse complement.
ATTTCCACAAAATCTTATATGTCAATATTCATTGAGCACACACAACACAACCGTTTGTAAACATACAGTATATACATAAGAAGTTTGGTCTATAAAATTATAATCCACACTTTTACGATGAAATAGATATCTAAAATATTAGACATGCATCACACGCGTGAAACCTTTAGCAGTGCTCATATATTGCATTTACGAGCAATTCATATTCGGAAGACATAAAAATGCAACTTTCATTAATGTAAATGCATTCGCAGCTATACGATGTTCAAAAGCAATTATTTCTTGGCAAGTTTTTGTAAGCTAAGATATTTTTGTACAGGCAATAGTTTTTTGATGATGAAGTTGTAAAAAGTGACATTGTGCACTGGTTGCAATTATAAAATATAAAAGATTTTACATTTTATAAACCATTTCTACCGTTACTTTCCTCCTACAATACCTAAGTATTAACTTTTATCTAAACGAAACGTTTAGTCTTACGGCTAGGTCTGGTGGTTGAACGTCTCCGATGGCTTCGCATAAAATATACTTTATTCGAATACACAATAACATTTGCTCCTTATCGTATGAAAGTTTACAATTCTAAAGTATGATATCATGGTGAAACGAGTTTGAATATAACTATGTACACGTAGAAGTCATAAAAAATGCAATGTACAATATAATGTTCATTTCGAGCCTATTTTTCTAGTGGTGCATAATTCAATAGTTTTTCAATCAGGTCCACATGCCCAAGAAGCATTCTGCGGCAACAGTATCTTTTGAGACCCAGCGCATCGAGGGCGTCTCTGTAATTAATGCAATACCAATGCATTGTATACTACGGTCATGATATATTTTAGTACGGTGAAATAAGATGCTTTAAGGCTTCTTATAAGATACACATGTCACATAGATAGAACCAACAGAGGTTAGACTACAGTGAAAAAATTTACCTAAAACCCACATATATCATCCACGCGTATTTCGAATAGAAATTTGCCGATAATTAATGAAATTTTCCTGTGCAATATTTATGTTATTGATACATACCCTTCCGTGTACTCGGCTTGCAATAATCCAAGGTAAGCTTCCCACTTGTTTCCAATCACTTTGCCGCACGTAAAACAGCGCACCGGTATAATCATTTTGCCAAACTGCTTTCTTCTTTTAGCAACAAATATTTATTTCGAATGATTCTGTTGCAATTTACGTTGAGAAATAATTGAGGAAAGCCGAGAATCACAGGAATACGCGTGTTCTCGAGGATTCGGCGTTTCGAATGTCAGAATCACAGAATTCACGTGAAATTCGGACGATACGTTTATTGAACTTGATCAGACTGAAGTAGAGACATGATTCGAACGATTCATTGCTACCAACAGAATTGCGCATATTACGAGCAGAAATGGGGATGACGGCGTAGTGTCTCATTGTCAGTGGAGTGAGTGCGAATATCGCGTGTGTATTCGCGAGTTCTATGAAATTTAGCGTGCATATTCGAGAAAAATAGGAGGCAAGACATACTTAGTGAAAATTATCGAAAAGCAGGACGCGAGTGGAACTCGAGAACGGAGTCTCGGTTGTGCGCAGCGCCGCGCTGTTTAAAAGCAAGCCGACAAAGTAGATATCGCGCGTTCCGTGATTGTGAATGTCTCTTAACATGTCAACAATGTCGAGTAACCGCGTTCTGCGTCCACGTTTATTACCCAAGCCACCCAAGTATATTTATACAATAATGTCCCGCTTGACACGAATAATTTTCGCCAAACCCACATTTCCAGCCTTTTCTTAGCTGATATTCTTCGAATCATTTTCATCAGAACATTTCTATCTCGAGAAAACTTTTGACGAGTAAGGAACAAGCTGTTGGTTGGATTTGCATCATCCGCGAAAATCGTATCCTGCTATTGATTACTCTTTAACAAAGAGCCGCCTGCGATTGGAAGTGTGATTCGCGGTACGTCGAGGCGTGCATTCGTCACATGACGCTAGTCTAGCGTATTTCAAAAGGTTTCGCGGGTTAGAACTGCGGGGAAAAGAGGAACAAAACAGAAAACACGGCATCTCAGAGATATAGGCTACTACGCCGCTCCAATAAAACAGATGAAACCGCCTTGTAAATTCACAATCTAGAACGTTCCAACACATATTGTACTTATGTAGCTCATGTATGCCAAAGATGTGCATAGAGCTAGGTTTACATTAAAGAATATCCAATTGAACACTGAATCAAGTAGATATTTCTTAGATGATGCAGACTCTTGCAACCAATTAGGGTTCTTCTTGCCGAACCTTGTAGGTTCCTGGCGTCGTTGATTGTCGTGTACGGCTACGTGTCGTTCGTAGCGCTTGCTCCAAAGTGTAGTCTGTAGTCTGGAGGTAAATAGAGTCGGTGAAAAAAAGGTGAAGAGAGAGAGATAGAAGTGGTAGAAGAAGACGGATAGAGAGACGAGACGGAGACGGATATATAGGATCAGTGGTACAGGCGGCACAGTCGGCACAGCTGTGAGTCTCCCGCGCCCAGAGACAAGCCGTGCCGCGAGCTAGACAGCTGCGATCGAAGGACGCGAAGTCGTGGTGGGAGTGAGAAAGAGGAAAATAAAGAGAGGCTAAGAGAGCCGCGCGTAGAGGAGACCGTAAACACAACGGTGACGGCGACGGTGTGAGAGATACATCAAATCGCTCCTGCTTCCTCCTTTGTTCTCTGGATGGAAACATGCTGTAACGCGGTCGTCAGTACTTGGCCAATCGAAGTATTCTCGTGTTTCCGCGCCGCCGAGCCAACAATTCGAGTCACAGAAAGAGGGAGAACGGTTCGGAGTGAGAGAGTGAGAGGGGCTGGAATTTTGGCGCCGTGTACCGACGCGACTACGCTGTCATACCGCGAATGGGTTATGTTAGGGTTCTTACTAGCGTGCCTTTCTTGCAACATTGTTCTTCTTGGGTGCTCGCTTTTTCGCAATCTTACTTCGCGTCACTACGGGAACCTTTTTCCGACACGGATTTAGCGACCGAAAACCAATTCTAGCTCCATTCCGTGATTGGAGGCAAGGTTATATTATCTGTACCTTTTTCTCTGTATTGTCAAAATCAGCTGCCATTGCTACTACGCGCGGTTCTGCTTGTCCTTTCGCTCGTACTGATTCCCTTTTTTTTGACCCTCCAAACGCCGCTCTTTCTATTGAGTTTTTCATTCAGAAACGCCTGGCCTTTTGGTTACCGTTATTCGTTTAGACCGCGACGCTCGCGGTAATAGCATCTTGTGTCTCTAGGGACGCGATTTCGTGTTTAGACTAGCAAAGTATTTCCTTTTTCATGTGAATGTACGCACGCTACTTTTCCAGACTGAAATTATGTATCCCTTAATTTAAGTTTTTTTCTTCCAACTTATGATTCATAAAAGTACTTTTTATTATACTTTTAACTCCCTTTTTTTCTCCGTTTTTCGATTTTTAGTACGAGTGGTAAAACAGTGGTCATAGTGGTTAAAGTTGTGTTTGTAATGTGATAATATATACAAACTAAAGTGGTAAATACATTTATACTTTTTGAGCTACGCGTTCAATCCTGCAAAAAGTTCTACATCATAATATTGACTCCTTTGAAAACCATGATACAGCTCTGATCTCCATCTTACATTTTGCATTAAAATTCAGTCTCTAAATTTCGACGGAGTACTAAGGCCTGCATGGTTATTCACAGTTATAGACATATAAGATATGTTGCAGATTTTATGGGTAGATCGTTACCTACAGGTCTTTGGTAAAAAAAAAAACAGTAAGCTAATGTAATCAGTTAGTTGGATAAAACATATTGGGCACGAAAGGAGAAAAGTAGTTTTAAGAAACGGGGAGATCGAAGAAGAACGGAAGCGAGAATCATACATGGCAGCAGTAAATGCAGTGGTCGAAGGAGAGATGGACCCATCAATGTTCGTTACTTATACCCCACAAACAAACGGAGTCCCATTGGAATCTAAACTCGCAACTTACATGGTAGTCTATAATTTCTCTCTATTTCTATCCGATAAAGCTATTTTGACCTTAATTTATCTGTGTTAGTTTGTCTTAATTATAGTTGTAAGTATAAATAAGTATTTACATCAATATATATATATATATATATATAAGTCCTCACGTATGGATTGATGATTTTGGATTAGAATCGCCAAAGCACAGGCGTAACGATAAGTTCAACCACCGTGACAAAACAATTATCGAACCTTACCTTGGAGTCACAGAAGAAGGTGACGGCGAGCCCAGAGTTTGTGCCTGGAAGAGGATTGACTGGCAGCAATAATAGTTCGCCGAATCTTTTTAATAGTTCTTATCACTCTCAAGAAAACGTAGGTGGAACGACCTATTTTTACCTTGAAAGTACAACGACGGATGGTGTTGGGGTCGAAGAAGCAACCGAGGCAGTGAGTATAATTAAAATTTCAATACTAGATCGGTAGAATAGTTACTAGAAATTGAGCGAATGTTTTTTTTCTTGTATTTATTAGATTGCGAATGTGGGGGCAGGGCAAATAAGTTACGTTTATCCAGGGACACCTGCTCATCTTCAACAAGTGAAACCTATAAAACCCCTTTGCTCGAATAGTTCGTCTGCTCCCGCAACCCCACCCCCTCAAGCAACACCCAGCTATTTTGTGAGCGAACACCTGCGTATAGACATTCTTCAGAAAAATGCGTTAACGTTAGCTCAACCGGACGTGGTGCGGTTTTCCGATTTACCAAACGAGGTAGACAATTATCATGAATTGTATCCTTTGGAACCAATTCACAAACCAGCCTCTACTGTACTCGGATATCAAACTTCTACGTACAAAGCCACCAACATCAAAACTGGTATGCGGTACTGTTTACGACGCGTACACGGTAAGTTCTTGACGAAGGTTTAGTCCGATTTTTTTCCTAGTGCTAACACTAATTTTACAATTATCGTTGCAATTTCTGGTGGTACGTACTAAGTGTTTTTGATAAATTCACAGATTTTAGACTCCCGAATACAAAGTGTATGGTGCTGGTCGATATGTGGAAAAAATTGTCTCACACCAATCTGGTACAGTTACGCGAAGTCTTCACGACAAAAGCTTTTGGTGATCATTGTTCGTATCAATCGAAATACTTCGAGTTTCTCTCCTTCAAGGTATTTCCATTGTTTTACGAGAAAGTTTTGTATAATTTCAGCTATGGTATTTGTTTACGACTTTTATCCGGGATCCGAGACCTTACTGAATAAACACTTTTCCGCTACTGAGCTGAACGGTTACTCGGATCCATTCTCTTCGGATCCTAACGCTCCTAGGCCTTATAGCCACACGAAAAATACGATTCTCAGACAGCAGCATAGTAGTATGCTACCGGAGAGTGTAATTTGGAGCTACATCATACAACTCACTGCGGCACTTCGTGTTATTCATGCAGCGGGTTTGTACAATATCGTCAATATACATAAATCGTGCGAATTTCGCGAATTTTAGGTAGGTTTATCTTTGTCGATCTTCATTAACCACACACACATTTATCAATGACGTTACATGATAAAACCTACCTGAACTTCAAACGGAAGATAAATTGCGAATTATTTGAAAAAGCATTTATGTGATGTGGATTTAAGTGTCTAGTAAATATCGAGATATAATTGTTGAACATTTAATAGGTTTGGCATACAGATGTTTGGATCCAACAAAGGTGTTGCTTACCTCTCGAACGCGAGTACGTTTGAGTTGTGTCGCGATACCGGACGTTGCTACTTTCGATGGAAATGCAGAGAATCCACTTTCGCACATACCACATTATCAACAGGAGGATTTAATCGCACTAGGGAAGTTGGTATTGGCTTTAGCATGTCGCAGTCTCCTTGCCGTCCATTGCGATAATATGCAAGCCTCCCTTGAGCTCGTGGCACGTTATTACTCAACGGATCTTCGAAATCTTATTCTGTGTGTATACATATTACATATATCGCTATTAAGTTTATCGTTCTTATTCGTATCATCGAATTTTTACTTGACGGTCCCATACATACATAGATATAGACGAGAGATGACAACGTTGAAATTCCTCTTCTTTCTTTTTTTTTACAAATTCAAATTTCTGTTCATCCAGTCGTTCGGCTGCGGTTAGGTTTCGTTTTTCTTTGACGTTTGTTTCAGAATTTGCCTGTGTATTGCCTCGAGTATATCCATCTATCGTCGTTAGTAAAATGATTACCCTCGATGTAAATATGAGGCATGTTGGAATTTAATCGAGGGCCCCGACGAACAAACCCATAGGAAATTATCATGTTATAGGTATTTGCTTACTAATCAAGCGCGAAAGAGTGTTACGGATCTGATGCCAATGATTGGGGCTCGATTCTACACGCAATTAGATGCAGCCCAAATACGATCCGATATATTGGAGAATGAACTATCGAAGGAATTGGAAAATGGAAGATTATTCAAGTTACTTGTCAAATTGGCCACTATCAACGAAAGGCCTGAGCTCAACATGGAACCAAGTTGGTCGGAAACTGGTGATCGTTACATGCTCAAGTTGTTTAGGGACTATGTTTTCCATCAGGTAACCGCAGATGGAAGGCCATGGCTGGACATGGCGCACGTTGTATCCTGCTTAAACAAGTTGGACTCGGGTTCTCAGGATAAGGTGTGTGGCTCTATAAACCCTACTGGCCAATTTATCATGGTCAATTGAGCTTTTTTTTTTTAAAAGAAAAACATGTGCTATAAGTGCGCGAATTAACGGTTTTCCAGATATGTTTAATGTCAAGAGACGAACAAAGTGTATTAGTAGTAAGTTATGCAGAGTTACGACAGTTCTTGGAGAAGTCGTTTGGAGAATTGATACAATCTACAAAGGATGCTGTCTAGGCTTCTGACATTTTTAATCGGCCGGACGGTACATTACTCCGAACCACAAATGTGATATCACCACTTAGCGGTACTATCATTTTAATCTTTATCAAGACATAGGAGAGTGAGGTTTGACTGGAGAGTTAAGTTTGGTGATAAGAAGAAAAAAAAATAGTACGTGATCCAGTTCGTAAAAAAGAAAAAAAAGAAAAAATGACTTTTAAGCGGTTGAAACAATAGGTACGTGCAAACTGCATTCTGGTACTACCATTTCAATGTAATATACGTGTGTGCAAGGAACTCATGTGATGTAAATCAGAAGCGTTCGAATTTTCCTGTGGATGGTATTACGGTACTATATGAAATTGTACACAACTTAATAATGCAATGAAGTCTTGAGAGATCTTAAGAACACACCTAAACACAATCGGTGTATAGGATAGAGATCTTAGTTTATAGGATACAGCTGGCAAGCATTAATTTTGAAATAAATGTTTATTTTTGAAAGCAATCGTAATTAACGCTGTAATTCTTCTTCCAATTTCTCCTATTTGCCTCATTTATCTACATACATTCTTATGACACTTAATGTTTCGCTTCTTCGACTTTATCTGCTTGTCGATCTGTAGATTCGGTTCTTGAACCAACCTACCTCCGTACCCAACCGCACTTAGCGTCTCTTGGATTGCTGTCCGCAATCACTCAAACTTGATCTCATTTCCTTCGCGCAATTGCACGACAGTTTATATGGACAGCCTTCTGCACTCACATTCTTGGCTCGTGATCGCGTCTCGCATATTCACGATTGCGACTCAAATTTCATCCCTAAAGGGAAAAAATCATTTTTCAGCTAAAGTACAATTTTTTGTTATTAGCAAAAAAACTTATCGATTACATCGAGTTTCGATCGATGTACAAAATTTACAAATTGTACAAATTTAAACCACAAAGACTTAATAATTAGATATCTTGGGAGCAAATTAACAATTTCTCTTTCTTTCAGAAAGAATTATACCTCTGTCATTTTCTATTATTTGATTTTTATTCATTATAGCAAATTAATATATTATTATACATGCGCGATAAAAAATTCAGTATCGTGTGTGTAATAGGGTGTAATTGATCATGGAGTCGAAATACAAAAGTATATTGTATATCTAACATCTGCGTCTGGCGAAGACAAATTGAGCGGCTCGGCTCGCCGCGCTCTTTCGCCCGCCTAATTGTCTTAATGTCGCGGTGATTTACTCCCTTCTGCCCTGTCACTTCTGACAATCGTTCTACCGTGCGTCCATCAAGCGTGTTGCCCGCTCGTTCTGCGATCGCGCGGATAGGTCTTCATTTTATTCGGCGTCAACCCGCTAACCCAGAGACGTCGTGCGAATGCCTTTCTGCATTTTTCAGGTGCCTCCATTAGAGGAGGAACTCGTGCCGTCACTCGTGACGGTCCGTAACCGCTTTACTTTTCCATAAAGGTCGTTTTAACTCTTTCATTGCTAAGAACTTCAACGAGGTGCGCTCCTTAAGCGCAGTGCTGCACTCGTAATAGAGTAATAGACTTTTAAATCATGCATCCTTTCATCTAACTTATATTCTACTGGTAATCCGACTAGAACGACGGAGAATTTAGATTGCATTTATTTTACTGCATAATCTTGTATTGTCGTCGTTACTATCTTACTGTTAGTAGTTTCGTAAACTCGACGATTACGATCGCACTGTGTGTCTTGTTTCCTGTTTCAATGTAGTAAAGTCAGGCCTTACTGCATCCTAAAGCTCATTCGTTTCGCCAGACATTTGCCAGCGGCTATAGTAATCTAGTAAGGGTGAAAAACATAGCTTCGACTTACTTGCCCGGTCGTGTTCACGATTTCGTTTCGCCCTTGTAAATCCTCTAACGACCAGAGTCGCACTGTCGCTCTAACAGTACTCTAAAATCTTGTTTGCCCTGAAATCGTTCTCCTGACAAGCCAGTTCTACCGTTTAAGAAACTTTAAACGTGCATGTTGTCTGTGCTCTTGCGCAAGCAGTTTTTCTTGCGATCGTCCCACGATCGTGAAACAGGATCGCGCGAAAGCGTCGCGTCGTTCGTGGATAGGTATGTTGTGTGTTGAAAAGAGACTGGTAGGGTATAGATATACGTGTCCTAAGCATCCACCTCCGGCTGGCAATTAAGGAGCCAGCGAATCTATATGACCAAGCTCTACGAGGAAGAGTCCTTAGAAAAAAGGTCTTCTATGCCTTCTAAGAAACAGGGCCCCGCAAGACGCGCTTGCTCGATATATGGCATACGAACGGCTCGTTAATCTGGTTATACCTCTTCCCGTTCCGACTTTCGGAGCGTCCGCCAATGAGCCAGGTATGCGCGGGGATAAAAAAATTAGCAGAGTTCTCGTATACGGAACGTGCGTCGAACAAAAACACAAAAACGTCGAGTGACCATTCCTCGAGGCTACCGTTGTGTATGTATCGCAGAGGATGTTTTTCTCCATTACGTGCGATTAGTTTGCTCATACTGTGTACTGATACCAACACACATATATATACACGCGCGAGATAGATACCTGGAGAAGACACGATTTGCGTTCATTTCGTGCGAATCGATACTGTTGCATCTTCTCATTCCCTCATTTTTCCGTTCAATCGTTACGTTCGGCTGATGCGAGTCGCTTGTGAGAGATACGTAGAGGAGAAACGAGAGTTATCGCGTAATGCATGTGGAGAGAGCGTCGCGTGCGGTACTACAAACTTTACGTAAAAGCATGACGTTTATTAAGACGCATCGCTATCTCCATAGTACAATATTTAGTAACAGTCCTCTACCCCACAGGGAGTACCCCTGTCTACGGCGCGAGGCCCAAAAAATGTAAAAGCTGAAAAACAATCACAGCTCCTCCTTCGCTTATACATACAGTATCCATCGTGGTGAGGCTCTTCCGGTAGTATAACGCATCCTATGCTCGAAATCGTGCATAGTTTCACCCACGTTGGCGAATTTGACAATAAAAATTGAAGAAGCGAGGAACGCTACTAACAACAGACTTACGGAATGTATTAGCATAAATTACCCTCCCCAATTTAAGACTCATTCTTGTCGCGCTTCCCGTCCGTTTACGTGCTGTCGGTACTCAACTTGCTACTGCTCGAGTTTCGTAACGTTCTACAGCCCACGAACTTCGTGTCCATGTCCCTTCAGCCTTCACAGTCCCCTGGCAATCCCAGCTTTCGCGTGGGATTTACAACCCGAACCTGATTCGAACCATTGATCCAAAACAAGTTGAACGATTTATAGTATGACCATTCCATCTAATATCCGTATTGAATTTGATTTGTACGCCAACTAGCTGTGCCACGGAAAAATCCTAGTGCCCGTCAGGCTTGAGTGTATGACATGACGGTAAAAGCGAGGAAAGAGTAGCCTCTGGGTGCGTTTGAAAATATCCTGTGTAGCTCGATGTGGCGGCGACTGGTAGCGGCAACCCTGCGTCGCAGTCGAAGGTTGCAAAGATCAGCGGGGAGAGAGACGCAGAAAGGATAGTGTGCGAAGGGAAGAAAGAGAAACGAAGAGGAACGAAGAGGAATGGGCAATGCGAGAGCGTATCCAGCGCATCCAGCGTATCCATTGGGATCAGAAAGGGGGCTCCGGGTAGCCGAGGGTGGCGAGAGAACTGCTGGTGGTAGTGATGGTGGCGGTGGCGGCAGGAACGTATCAGTAGCGAGAAGAGTGGGGGTAGTGGTGGTGGGAAAAGCGGCGGTGGTGGCGATGGCAGCAACACGTAGTATACGGTCGGTGTGCACGGTAGTCGCGCGAGGCGAACGGTACAGAACAGTGTACGTAAGAGTACGGTCCAGAGGTCGAAAGGGAGGTTGTCGGGTGCGCTCGCAGGTTCCAGTAGTCAGTAGATCCGCTTCGGGTTAGTCAGTCGGTCCAGTGTAGCGCAGTCGCGTTACGCGTCTCACATCGCACACATTTTTCGTATCTCGCACACACGACCACTACCGGCGCGCACCACCACCAACATCCTCACCACTGTCGTCGCCACCGCCACTGCCGCCGTCGCCGCTGCCACTACCACCACTCGCACCACTAACAGCGTGTCAACACACACGCTCGCGCAAACCTCATCAGCAGGACCCTCGAGCATCGAGCTGCCCCTGGAAAATAAGGCGCGGAACACGCATCACTTTTGCATCCTCCAGTCGGCGCGAGGTATGTACCACACCAATTTACCCGCTCTTTTTCTCCGTACTTCCGCGACGCTCGTCACTTTTCTCTTTCCTCCCTATGAGGATCTCTGTGCTACCAGATGCGTCGCGCGGAGACTCCTTTGTGGAAGCGAGTCTGTTTTTCTTGGTACCTTGACGCTGCGCTCTCGTGAAATTCGAAACTACTGGGGAAGCGTTTTAGAAACGCAGCCAGCCGCGATGCTCTTGGTGGTACCGTACGCGCTCTCCGTGTATTCCTCCCATCGATTTTCCACGAGCAAGACCCGCCCCGTAATTGACCGTACCTCGGCTCCCGCCGCACTCTTTCTCGCTCTCCGCGTCTCTCGTAGCGCTCAGAGGGCGAGCCGCTGAGTACATCCTCGAAAATAGAGTTCCTTTTCGATCGGTCCACTCTTGGAGTCTGGAGAGGATTCTTTGAGCAGGGTGAAGCGCGTGGGAAGCTGGACGAGAGTACCACCAGCTAGCGCGACAGTTCGAAAAGGCCAAGGGACTTGGAGAGACTGAGAGAGAACTGAGATCACGGATCCTTTTTTCGTAGGGCGCGCGTCTCCCCCCCGCGATCGATGGACTCTCCGATTCTCTGTTTCTCTTGATTCTTTTACCAGGCGCTTCGCTGTTTCCACTCTGACCTTTTATTCAGAGATTCATAGATATTATTTTATCATTTTTTTTATTTTTTGCGTGCAATCGGGTACGCGATAGTCAACTGATAAGTAAAATTCAGGTCCATTGAAAGATCCGTCCTAGTACAATTCGATCAGGATCGATACAATTAACAACGCGGTGATTTTATAAGGGATTTCCAAATGAATTATTTTTAACAATTTTTATTCTTGCCTCTAGCTAACTAGCTTTGTATTAAATGTATGTGACATACCTTTACTTCGTATGATTGATCTTGATCTTCTTCGAACGACCTGTTGTTTAGACAGTAATAAGTTGGATTTTTTAGCATTCAGCGTCGCTGTTAGTCACGGATCAAGGGTATCAGGACTCTTGTATTAAATTATTAGAATTCATATCGGTTGCTAGGTGCAAGTAATACGATAGGATTTCTCGTATATGGACGAAGGAAATTTGCCGAGCTTTCGATACCATTCAGGAAGTTACGCCCGAACCCGGCGCGCCGGATAGAATGCCTGCTTGCTCGGGATCCGCGCGAAACGAATTTCCTCCGGGTACTGAGAGAGTAGCTCCTTATCGGCTCCTCTCGAAGAAATCGCCGAATCGAGTGCGTATCGATCGCCATTCAAAAACACGTCTCACGCCTGCCGAATGCTGCTGCCAGTTCAACGCTAGAACTGCATAGAATTGTTTAAACACTCAAACTGATTTACCAAACATTTTCTATTTATGAGACTTATTCCTTTTTCCTCTTTATTCTAACTTTTTTATATATAAACAGAAGCTTAAGAAATCTTCTAAAATGAAATGAACTCTAAAATCTGAAAACTAAATACAACGGATCATTTTCGCGTTGAATTTGAATATTTCGAATAAACTGTACAATGGTAAAGATTCATAAATATAGATACGTATCATCAATCACTAGCAGTTCTACTGTTAACGTCTAAGTAAGTACCCTTGTAGTTCGCGCCTCGCGATCGTGACGCGAATCTTGATGAATACCACCGAAGTTATCTACGCACGAAATAGATCACACCACGAGAGAAGCCACAATCCAAAGATGAAGACAGTACTTAGTTTGCACTCTAAACGCGCTCGTTCCATTAAATCGGCCGTGTGCTCAATTGAACCGTTCGAGTAACTGCGTTGTGTTTCGAGGGTTGCCGAGCGAGACTAAAGTGAGACCAAGGTACAAAAACCTAACTACCAGGGGATTTACAATCCTTTCGAAAGGATTAGCAAGCAGGTACTTAATCCTGGATGGGTACCCTTGTACGCAGGAGCTACGTCAGACAATATTCGCTTAGGGTCCGTTTTATAATGATGGTCTACTGATTGGATAAAGGTTCTTCGAGACTATGCTACTGATTTTTGGAATCTGTACCACACAATATAATTTCCAATAATCTGTCTCAATATTTAACAATGAGTCACTTTGAATAACTAAAGATACGTATATTTAAATTCTGACGAACCTATTATTTCCCATAAAACACACAAAGACTTATCTAAATATGATTCACAACAGGATTGTATTTGTGGACGAAAGTCTAACTTATCTGACCCTTCAGCATTATGTCCGTTATCAAGACAGTAAACCAAGCAGAACGAAGAGTTTAGTAGTTTGCGAGGAATCGTTTTATTTCTCCTCGTATAACGAAGGAAGAATGGGGGGGGGGAGAGAGGCGAGGTAAAAATACAGTGGTTCATTTTGATTATCTTGTGGGGTGAGGACAGTAGCGATGCAGCGACCACCGTAACTTTCTTCCTCGATTTCTTGTCGGTAGCATGCATCCAAGTACAGCGAACCATTGAAGAAGAAGGACCATTCGTTGTTATGCGTTTTACCATCGGTCTTACAACCATACCATTATTATTTTTATTATTATTATTATTATTGTTATTATTATTATTATTTCTTTTTTCCCTTCGGCGAAACGGTCCCGATATTCTACGGCAGCATCATAACGAAGCCCTTCTCTCGTGATGCCGCGAGCGAAATGCCAGACGAAGGGTCGCGAAACGCCTCGAGACGCGCCAGACCAACCGCAGTTAGTCTCTCTCTCTCTCTCTCTTTCTGCTCTTAGCTTTTAGATAATACACGCACTCATTATATTCCGCGTTCCATGCACGAGCCGTCGCGTAAAATTACAACTGTCTGGTAGGTTAAAATATCAAGTAATAAAATAGCAAATGACAAGAACGAGCAGTGGTAATGAATTAAATAATCAGCTTCGATTTACGAGGATTTTGTTGATAACGCTGTCCACCGCGTGGCGCTAAATACGCTGAATGGCTCCTAGGGAGGGTAATATTTAGATAGCGAGGCCGAATATTGTTGGGATTTTTTTTTATAACGCAGTTGGACGTTGGTTAGGTCGGTAAGATGTAATCGGGTGTAATGGTTGTCAGGACGTAAAATCGTAGGGTGTCTTAAAAGAGGTGGTTTAAATAACAATGACACGGGGATGGCGAGAACGGCGGGGATGAGAGTGAGAGAGAGAGAGAGAGAGAGAGCGTAGGAGGGTTAGAGGGAACGAGAGAAGGAGCGGCAATGATAGAGAGGGAGAGGATGCATATCGATTATGGCAGTCGAAGGCCCCGCCGGGTTACACGGAGATAATGCAACACGTATCGGTTCGGTCTCACTATTGTATGCGTGTACACACATACAGATTGATATATACTGAAACACATCGACATCGACGCAGTTTTACAGGGAACAGCGGTACACGCGGCAGCAGGGCACCAGCACGATATGAAAAACGCGACACGCGTTTTTCTCTAACGGTATAAGCTCCGTGGGAAGCGGTGTTTAACGATTTTTCGCGGTACATGCGTGGTTCCCCGTGTTCTCTCCCGTTAATCCATTAAAGGATAATCGAGTGGATGCTGCGCTCTTGTTTAAATTGCTCGCGTACAAGAAACTCGACTGCTGCAACCAGGTGAAGCGACTATTATTTCTCTTCCACTAGCTGATCCGGCATGTTGTTGTTCTCCCGTGGGTAGAGGACCGTATAGCCACAAATTTAGCGGTTTTCTTTTCGTCAGTGGACTTGAGAAGATCGATGGATTTAGTAGCGCAGGTATCGAGCATTTACGGATTGTCCGAGACTCTTCGATAATCCTCTCAGTGATTTTCAGTACTGCCGTTGCACGAGCGACATAAAAAGATAGTACATACTCTGTTTATTTCTATATGCACTATCTTATATCGGTAGCAAGAGTTCGTTAATAACTCTCGTCTCGGACTAATGCAGTAGTGGCTCTCGGTTCGAACAGCGCGTAAACAAATCGAGGTAGCTATAGATCGCTTAATGATTCAGCGATATTGTTACCGAAGCGGGAAACAGAGTTGGAACACTTCGGAGAGTACCGAAACTCACACTCCAAGCGTTTCTAACTTTCGTGCAGTAGGAATCGTCGTTGAAAGGTATCTCAAATTATCAGCCTCGTCCGCCTGTACTCTCTACGCTTCACATTCGGACAATGACGGTGTTTATCTTCGACTTCTCCTGCTTCTCCCTTTGGACTCGGAGAGAAGTGCAGGAAGCTTCTAGATATAATTCTCTTATTATGGACGTGCGAACTACATTGTAGTGCAAAATTAGTCTCGGTGCGAAATTCACCAATGCGATAGTGGACTCGCAAGGGGGATTTTATCCGGGATGATAGAAGCACAGGCTTAACCACGCATTCGGGACAAAATGTGAAACGTTAATAAACTAGAGTGAGGAAGCGAGAAGAGAGTGCAAGCTTATAGCGATATGGGCAATAATTGAATTTAATAAACGTATTGTTGCTGCCAGCGAATATGATGGGCCGTGCCGATTCGCGAGAATTCCAACTGAAAGGAAGAAAAGTTTTCGATAGCCAATGCGCGCACTCTCGTCATCATTGTGCTCTTGCCGTTATTGACGAATCGATCCAAACCGTAGAAAGCACAAAGCGCGATAACGATTAGATTATGAGCGAACGCCTGGCTAGATAAGTTCGCGGGAAAGAACAAGTCGACAAAAGTATTCTTTGTACGAGAAGATAGAAGCAGGGAAGCGGGAATCATCACGATATTGCTGACTCTGGTTCTTCTTGGAACCAATATAATCTCTCGTGTACTTGCTCCACTACGCTGGATGTATCGTATCCCCTCGCGACTAAGAATTCTATAACTTGAAATTACTACAGTGCCGTTAATTAGAGAACCCGAATGAGCCTTTGACAATTTTCTTCAGTCCAGTCTTTTTTTCTCGTCTTTTTTCCCCCCTCTGTTTAACGAAGTAAGCCTTCGTTTTCCGGAAATCTCTGGCTTTCAAAGGTCGTCTACGACAAGAAAAAGCTGAAAATTCGAAAAAGCTACTTTGCCGGGATATAAAGGGAAAAAGGAGCAAGGGTTGGTTCTCAAGGGCTTAAAAATACGTTTCACGATGGGAAAAGAGCTGATCGACAAGGTGCGGTGTTCGTAATGGGAGGAAAATGATCGTCGGTGAAAAAAAAAAAAGAACGGGTCATTGGCATCACGAGCGAATTAAGTTATACGAGAGCAATTTGTCGGGAAATTGCGTGCGATATTTGCTATTGCCGTGGCGGAATTAGATTACGTGAGAGCGAATTCTCGACATGTGGCCAGTAGGTACGTACTTTCCTGCTACCATCATTGGATGGAGCGAAAGAGCACTTGGCCAGGAGGAGAACGAGGGTGCGCGTACTCTCCCATGGGAGTGTTATCCTCTTAAGAATACATTGATACTGGCCTTTGATCAATATTTATGAAGACATTAACATGCTCCACTCCGTTTAATTCCATCCTGCTACGTTCAATGCGATAAGAAACCTAGATCGTATTTGGCAAATGTAGCTGGTCCAGGTCGACAATCGTGGCGGATTTTCAATTTCATCCTAATTTTCGCGGATCGGTGCTCACGATGGAAGATTTCGGGGAAAAATACATAGTAAGTTTCGACCTAACGAAATCTCCACTCGAACAATCTGAAATCTCGGCAGATTGCTCGGCTGGAAGGCCGAACAAGTGCCTTCAAGTTGCTCCCCCGATATTTTTCTTCGGAGGGGGGTGAACTAGTTGGGAGTTTCAGACGAGTTTGCGTTTGATGCAGTTCCATACGGTTACGCAGCTCTATTTGAAATAACCGGGTAGGTTCGCGTAAAGGAGCACGCTGAGTTTCTTTGATCACGAACTTGTATACGCGTATTTGGAGGAGAAGGTACTGGTGGTAGGGAGGACGGGTTACAGGAAGGAGTGACAGTATTATTGGAACCTACGCTACTATGTTCAGTGGGAAAGTATGTGTGTTGAGTTGGAACTGCCTCCACATCAGTTCCAACATATTTCTCCCTTTAATCATCTCCAATTTACGGTACATCTGGCGACATAGTTCCCACTAATTTGCTGGCGCTTCGCATCCTAAGCAGTTTGCGTCGCGGCAAGCGTATCGCGCTACGCCAGATACTGCCAAATTGACAGAAAGACGCATCGCATCGAGTTCGCGGTTTGCGATCGAGACGCGTGTGCTACCTATTACCAACCGACCCTCCACAACTTTGGAAATTGTTCCGATTAACATTTAGTCTCTCGCAGTACCTTCAGGCTAAATTGCCAAACTTGTGTCTGGATTGTCTTCCGAAGCTGAATTCCCCTGGAATAGTTTCTAATAGGGAATTCCTTCGTAGGAATCTTCTGGCTACTATTTCACTTAATCGAATAATCTTATTTATGGGATTTTTTTTCATACTACGAACAACTATTTAAAAGAATCCTTGAAAATTTGAGATGCTTAAATTCAGTAAAACATTACTACTGTAATATTACAATTGTATTATTAACTTTGGAATAATTTGACAGATGAACAAAATAGTAAAAGAATATCCAATAATGGTAGAAGTACGTAGTTGCGAAATTATATGCAAATTACGTACATTTCAACGGCTGTATTTAACTTGGAGCGAACGATAGTTTCTATAGCGCAAGATTTACTTAGCAGTCTTGTGGTAAAATGTTAGCACAGTACAAAAGATTAACCTTTCCCGAAGCTTATTTAATTTATATACAGAATGAGTTTTCACTCTGTAAAATATCCATAGACGTTAACACCTTTTAACGAATTCATTGACCGAATATCGTGTGTACGTATTCAAGAATATTGTTTTAGGTCCTTCTCAAGTGTAGAACGAGGATAACGCGAACTACCAATTTTGAATTGCTCGCCACGACTGTTGTTCCTCGTACAATTAGTCAGGGTGTTTTCTTAATAATCGATTAGCGCTAATTCTGGCGGAGGGTCTCATGTTTGTTTGCTCGTTGTTCATCGACAATACGGAGCTAGTAATATTGATTCGCGACACGTGCTCCCCTTCTCTCTCTCTCTCTCTCTCTCTCTCTCTCTCTCTCACCCCATTCATCACAAATACAAATATTGTGCCATCGAAAAACCAGTCCTGGGACCCTTCGCATTACACTAATTAAACCAGTACAAAGTCATTAGCGAACACTTAGCTTCTACGCTAGTTTCTAGAAGCGTTCCATTTTTTGCGAACCTATTCGCGAGTAATAACAAAGTCCGAGGAAGCAAGGAAATTTATGGTTTAACGTTGAGAAGGGCAGTTTTAATTAAACGATCTTGTTTAGCGTATTCGAGGATCGTCGAGATTGCGATACCACCATTGTCGAGGTGAGTGCAACAAATGTTCGCTCGCCAATTCATGAGAGGGTGAGAGGGAGAAAGAGGCAGCGTTTGTGTCTGTCGCGGAAAGTCACACGAACCTGAAAATGTGGTTTGAGTTACGGAAATACCGTATGTAAATGATCCACAGTTTACATCTTCCGTTTCTCTCGGTGCCTTTATAATCGTCGCGCCTTAGTCTGCCGGTTCTTTCGCGACAGGGAAAATGTATCGTTCTCTGCTGGTGCTGCTGCTACTGCTGTTCCTGTCGTTACTACCCCTGCAACCCTTTCACCGAGCATTACGCGGTGGCCCTCGTAATATATAACACGCGGTAATGTTTCCAACTAAACAGTTTTCACGCGACCAACGAATCTCACCCTCGCTCACGCTTCTCATTTTCTCTTTCTTTTTGTCTTCCATCCCTACCCACTTTTCCTTCTTCTCGAATTACGGCGGGAGAATAACTCACGAATAAAATAGTGGGAAATATTTTCGGAGGGAGATTTTTTACGGCTTCCGTGACACGTACTTCTTTTCTAGGAGTATTTATGACAGAAGGAGGAGGAGAATGAGAAAAAGTAAAGCCTCGTGTCATTATTTCTACTGGTGTAAAAATTTCTTTTCCTGAGGCTACTGATACTGTCTTCGAGGTTTTGGATAGTTTTAACATATACGATTTTGTATTCATCCCAACGAAAAGAACTACCCTCGTCAAAATTCTAACGCTTGTCTCTCGTCGACGGAAACTATCGCAACCATTGCAATAAACGTTACCATCTAAACGTGTACACATTCAAATATACATACTGACTCTGTCGAAAAGCGCAGTTTTTTTCCCCCCAATACTCTGCGATTCGTGATACAACTGTTCTCATGCGTGGCATGCGACGAACCTTTCACCCTCGGTTCACCGATATCAAGATCCATTTCAAAATTCATATACCCCGTGAACCATTGTCGTTGCGTTCCTATATATCCACGACTGCTCGATATTCGCCACAAATTCTCACGCAACATTCAATTCAAGATCGATAGGGCCGGTAGAAAAAATTCACCGGAAATTGGATGAAGATCCGGAGGCTTGGAGAGAGAGAGAGAGAGAGAGAGAGAAAGATAGAGAAGAGAAGTAGAAGGAAAAGAGAGACGATATTCCCGAGATGGTCGTTGTTACCAGGCTCCTACGATATATCAACTTGATTCAGCGAGGAGTCTACGCTCGAGGGGACAAGCTACCGTTATATCAAGACGATTTCTACGATTGTTTCCTGCGGAGCAAGGAAAATCCGCACTCGAGACTGGTCCGAACCACGTTGGAAGACTTCTCGAAGGACACAACGTACTATGTAAACGAGAGACAGTTTCTCTCCTTTCACTAGTCGAATCGTCGCAAACCAGCAACCAAGACGCAGTTCTTCGTAGAGTTGCCATCGGCAATCCTAAGGAAAGTGGATCGTTGGTAACGATGTCTGACGCGAGAGTCACCTCTTATCGTGGCTTAACTTGACTCCTTCAGAGGAACAGAATGTCCAGTCCGCGCTCGTTCTCCTCATTGACGTCGATCCTATCTGGAAGAGGGTTCTCTTATCGCGATAGCATCTGGATTTCGAGTCTTTCTCTTTCTGCAGCTCGTCCTCGACATAATCGAGATCCCCTCGATTCTACGGCTACTACTTCTTCTCTCTCTTTCTCTTTTCCTTTGGATCTTCTCGCTCAAGCCTCTTTAGCGATCCACACCGCAGTTTTATTCCTTTTCTGGATCGAGTTACGCTCGACCAAAAGCATTGTTAACAATTCTATCTGATCTTTGGAGAGAGAAGTCCGCGGTTTATTCCTTTGTGGTTTTGAGTTAAACAGCTGCAAGGTGTCGACTGTTGACTTTTTCATGCACTCAATGGACTGGACAAGTGTAATCTTTGAGAATATTAGAACGATTTTCATTAATAAGTCATAAAGGAGGGTTAAATTCGTGAAAGTTATTGTGATGTTTTGTTGGGGATACTGGAGAATGTAGAAGCTGTTTCTCGGGTACAGCTTCCGTATTCCAATTAACCGGAGATAATTAATTGGGATCTATTGCTCCAATTGCATATTAATGCCAATTTACATAGATGAGTTCCTCGAGCGGTACCCTGTCATCCGGCTCTCGTCTTAAGTACATAGACATCGGTCCCGGGACACGCGTTTGCATGGTACCGTTCACAACACGTTCCCTCTATCACTGTCAATTCAAACTCACTGTGTACTCAACAATTACACATTATAATTGAACATAATGTTCCCAAAATTCTCTTAATAAAGAAACACGTTTGATTCGCGTGACAGAATTATTCCTGGCTCTCTCTCTCTCTCTCTCTCACTTTCCCTGTTTTTCTGCCTTTGTTTCGACATCTCGGACAAAGCGAAAATTGTGATATTCCACCGGGTCACTGCGAATTTCGGTTCTCCAATGCACCCGAAAACAACAGCCATGCTGTCACGAACAGAAACGAATTCGTGAAATTAGCGGACGCGTTTGCGTGGTATTAACTTGTCGCTCGAGATTACGAGAAGAATACTGAGATCACAATGCTGGAATATTCTCATTCCAATTCTAATTTAATCCCGCTAACTCTTTAACACTGATTTTACATTCTTCGTTATTTCTTATCCCGTTTAAACAAATAATTTAAATTCTGCCTAACTCGACAAATGTGTCAGAGATCTGTGAGAAGTAAAGAATAAAGAAATACTAGATAGAAGTTGGATTGATTTATCGACGAATCGAACTTTCTTTCAAGTTTTACTTATTATATCAATAAGACTAGTTTATATTTAGTTATAGGAAGTATGTATTACATTCGGATACAACATAATGGTCTTTTAGGCAAAAAATGCAGTGATCTAGATTTGTTACAAGAGAAATAAGAAATGCGATACGAGGATCAATACACACTGTGAGTTGTACCAATGGTAGTGAATGTCGGTTCGCCAGTCGACGACCGGAAACGTCGATTTCATTGCGAGCTTCGGAAACGACGTCGCGTAATCGGTGGTGGAAGAACGAAGGGAGAGAGGGTACGAGTAGGGGGAGGGAAGGAGGGAGAACTGTTGGAAGCCGATAAGTTCGATTTAATCGGGAGTACGGGCTCGTGAACTGATCGAAAAGGGACGGGAACGAGGCCCGTTGGCTCTTTTTCTTCGGGAGGCTCTCGAGGCCGTCGCGAGCGAGAGCCAAAATCCGGGTCAGTGCACATTGTCACAAAGAATCCTCGTTGCAACGTAATTTCGTGATTCTGCGTAATTACGACTGACTCGCGAAACAGATTTCGACTTGAATCAATCGTCAAGTAGATGCTTCTTCTGCTTGGCTACTTTAATTTTCCAATTCTACTTTTTTTTTTATACTCTATGTATTGCAGTTTTATTCTATCGAATGATTAGCTGCTGTTGCCTCTGCACAGATGTCAATTTCATTCTCGTTGACACACAATCAGTTAGCATAGTCATTCAATCTGTTCGGATCGTAATTCTATTGAACAGGAAACGGTTTTGAATGTGAGCATGTAATTAAATTGATCGAAAATTGAATTCTATGCAAGAAATTGACAGTTTAAAATATAACGAGTCTGGAGAAATATAATAAGTATTTCGGTTAAATTGGAACATGATGAATTTTTAGATAAAGATTTCAAGTCTAATAATAAGTTAGTCTCATCGGTTGGTTTATTTGTACCAGCGAGTAGTTCGAGTCGCGATAGTGACACACTATGCTTTCAAAGCGACTGTAATCAAGAGTCACTCGGGCGAGCATACAAATCGCAATTAGGAGTATCACTAGCTCCATTATGCTTGATCATCGATCATCTTTGTCAAGTTCTGCGGCCTAATCAGAAGAAGTACACTCGCATTGAAGCTCGCTGAAAGAGCATGCTACGATCATTTCGAGTAATTGACACCGCGAACTGCATCGGTCGACGAGAAGACGAAGGTTCGGATTCTCGCGAAGATGAACAGTGGACACTTACTTTATGATTTTACTTATTTCTCAATACATTCACCATTTACATCTTCTCCTGTTTTTTTTCTTTTTTACCTTTGAGACTCAGAGACCTTTGCTCCTACGTGTTTTTTTTAAAAATTAACACCCAACTTCTAACAAAGTACCTCTCATCGTTGAGTCCCAATAAATAGCATAATTATGCGAAGTAACGCCAACCTTGGCACACATACTTCGCATCTCATTGACAAAAACCTTGACGACTTTTTTCCAACAAAAAAGGGGAGGACAATGGGGATAACTAGAATCGCACTTAACTCTTTTTCAATGAAATTCTCTCAATCTCTGCTTTGCCAATACTCCGATGACTATTAAAGTAGACTTTTCAAATGAGCAAAAGATATATCGTTTGCCTTTGATTGCGGAAATTGGAAACCGTTGAATAATAAATGAGACGTGCTGCTTTGTTCGAGATAACTAGGAAAAGAAAATAATAGCGTTTATCAATGATCGACTATCCAGCGTTCCTCGAGAAAAATTATATTGGGGAAACCGAAGAAGATAAAAGGTCACAGGTGGCTGCGGCCTTTTTGCGGTGATCGTTCCATTATAGGGACTTATTGGAGGCTATTATTCGGAAAATTCTATCAGACCTTTTGCAACGGCGCTCCACAGGTGTATTTGATATGCCGAATTATTCGATGCAACCAGTTGGAAAAGTTTACGTTTTTGCGTGAAAACCTTCACGCTGATAAATAAATTTCGATGATTTTCAGAATTCAATAGCTTTATGACTAGCTGAGAGAATTCAATTTTGCACAGATGTAAATTGACAATTTTGTGAACAAGTACCTCTCAGCGTACGAAATAGTCCTGTCGATCCATTTGTAGTCACTGTTCGAGCGAGAATCGATTAAACAAAGCTCACTGTACCAAATTCAAAAGCACTTCTTCACCCTTTTACTCTCATGCTGTTGCCATATTCGAAGCACTCTACTGTGAATATTCCAACAACTATATTCGAAACAGCAATAGATATTTTTCACTAGTCTCAATTTATAATTTTTATAATAGTGTCACTTGATATTTAATTATACTTTATTATTACGAGTTTCACAAAACCTATGTTTAAAAATCTAATTAATTATCATGTTCTTTGTGAAACTAAGCATCGTTTCTACCTAAAACTTACTTTCTATTAACATACAATCTATAGAGAAAATTTGTTCCCAAGAATATAAAGCTCCATAAATCGTCTTAATATTGGCATAAGTTTATCGAAGAAGTCAATAGTTTCACGTTACTAGTTTCTCACTCGTTGAACAATCTTACGCGAAGTAAGAGATTTCACAAGTTTTCCATAAAGCTTCGTTCTAGATACTTATGGTGGACACTGTACGCGGAGTTCCATACTTTATTATTCATAGCTAGCAGCTATTATTCATGCGGCAAGAAGAAGACCAGAGTCCGATGAGCTGCAGACGATATTAAATCTCATTATTCCTAAAGTATCGCGTCTTGTCGGGGTCGGACGTTCGCCAGACTCTGCGATGTGGTGTCCCGCTCGTTCACAGTTCTGTCGATTTGCATACTTGATAGATATTCGAGGGGAAAGTTTTAATTGGAGGTGCACGCCTAGGGTCTTCTCTTTCACTCTGAACTAGCTTGTCAGCTGATTTTTCTTCTGAGCTTCAAAGATTACGCAATGGTAAATTGCAAGCGCTTTTGCGAATAGGTAATTTCTTTAAGTTCACGCTTACCGGTCAGAGAGCGAGGAAACCAACAGAATAGTGTGAGGGAGAATTCAAATCCTGAGTGAAAAAGAGAGAAGGAAAAGTATAGAAAGCAACTAGAGAAAGAACGAAACGGCGGTACCGTTGAAAAATTGGATTTTACATATGACCGTGGCAGATGGGAGTGGATATAAAAGTTAGCAGCTTTGTGCATGTAACAGTACGGATTGCAAGAGCGTTCCGACATTTATCCGTACCACGAACGCAAAAACGCTGCTTTTTTGCATGGTGCGCCGCGCTAATATACAAGAGGGAGGGTACTGCTAACTAAAAATATACGGGCGCGATCGAAAGCAGCACCGCTCAAAGGAGCCGGTGATGGTGGCTTTAGACGAGCGGGTCATATGCACCGATGCCCAAGCAAAAAGGATTCCTGCTTGATTACTTCCAAATTTTTCGAAATGGACTCCTCGTCCCTTTTGCGTCTTTTGACGCAGCCGACTGTTACTTGCTGATTATGTGCCAGCTTTCGATTTTTACCCCTCGACTTTCGAGTCCGTTGACTCTTTCAGTGAATCCCACAGAACTGGGACGCGTATGATTCTGTTAAAATGCAAACTTCATGATTTACAAATACCTTGCTTTGAAATTTCGTGAGAGAATGAGATATTTTAATATTAATTTTCTTGCATTCGTGTGATATGTACGGGTTATATCGATAACTTGTCAACTTTTATCTTGGATATTTGTGAAACAAGAGGTTTTGTATAATTTTCTGGTAATTGCATTTTTCACGCGGTTGGATAATCGAAAAGGAGATAGAGAAATTCCGTAGATGCTTTGGAGGACAATCTTGGTGTACTTTGCGTGAGGATCCGTCATTGCATTATTCATATTCTCCATGACCCTAGAGCCTGATACCAGTGAAGTGACCTGTGTTTGCGTTATCCAATCAGTCAAGAGTCGCGAACATGCAAAAAAATAATACACTCGAAACGTTGAAACTGCTAGACGATGCATTAAGCACGAGAGGGGCAAATGCCAAGCTCCGATACATACATACACAGTATTTACGCATTCCGACACGGCACACCGTGGTAACTGACGTTGCGGACTCGTGTCAGCGAAATTTGTTCTTGTTGATCCGAACAAAATGCTTCTGGAGATTGGATCTCGAGTTCCACACTTTGGATTGCATCTGACGCGACGAGATTCACAGACCGATTGAGCAAGATCTCACCCGGAGAGAGACTTATTATTCGACTTTGGGGATTACAGGTATCGATTTCTGAGAGAGCGAGCAGAAATTGTAGAATTTTTCAACAATTTTCATGAATGTCTGGTAGAGAGTACGTTATAATAATGACGTGTCATAAAGTAGGATTAACTAGGACATTTTTTCAAATTAGTCACTTGTCCACGATTCCACGTAGAATAGTGAATAACACATATATCAAATTAAATGGAATATTAATCAAATTAAATAAAAAACAGAAGAGAATAACTAAGGTTTAAGGGTACAATTAATTCTACTATTATCCAATGAGAATTAATTAGAATCTATCGACAGTTTTTGACTACATTTAAAAAGATTAATAAAGGTCCAAGAGTGGTGTAGGAAGAGGATTTCTGGCAAAGAGTGTACAAGTGTATGTATCTGGAAGTAGGTGCAACGTCCCCTACTTGGATATGTTGAGTGCGTGTCCCCGACACCCGGCAGCTAGTCTATATCCGACGACGCATTATCCGCTTTGCTGCCTCTCTCCTCCGCCCCTTACATCGTATTCGAGACCGCGACTCTCTTGGTGTGTCTGTGCCCTCTAACACCCCCCGTACTTCTCTTTCTCCCGGAGTGTAACATCCTCCTTTGCAGTCTCGCTGCGTCTCTCTATTTCGCACATCTATCGATCTCGATTCTCCCTTTCCTTCCTCGGTTCCCTCTGTCGTGCCGACGACGACAATCGTCTCGATGCCCCTGGCGATGCATCTTCCTACTCTTCGGACATTTGTCTCCTCCATCGTGCCCTCCTCGACTCGGAGGTGTCATTGATTCCGACCTGTTTCAATCGTTCCATGACCCTCGATTTTCTTTCTCTTTCTTTCGCTATTTTGTACCTGTCAGGCTCGAGCTTCCATGGCTAATCGTCCGATGAAAATTTCATAAACTGTGGAAACGATCTTTCTGACCATTCATCGTGTGGTCTAACTTTTGAGATAATAGCGTGTTTGATAACAGACCTGTGTTAGAGCTACAGATTTACAAAGATATTCTATATTGTTCTACGTGTACCTGTACATGTAATTTTGTAGTAAAATTGTTTATGAGATATTTATGAAGTTTTAGTAATTGTAAATAAGTTATACCGAATAAAAGTAGCAGAAGGAATCAATATTTAGGTTTCGTTTAGGGAGGTCCATTTGGGACAAGCTCCGATATACATATAACTATCGTGTTATATCCAGAGTACATTGTCGTAGTTGGCAGAAAGCGAGTATACACCATCTCTTGAATTCGTGTTTCACAGGGCAGGGATAACATGATGAATGTAGACAAAGTGTGATCACGGTAACAGCATCTGACGGCTGCACATCCACTTGACGGCGCGTTAGGGAAGACAGGAAAGCGCAATTCATCAGATTTCCCGCAGTCTCGCACGAATGGCTGCATCAAAGGATATGAAGTAACGCATGTCACTCACGTCGAATCTGATGACTCCATCTAGACTGCTTCGAGATTTTCCTAGTAGCCTCTACTTTTCCCTGTCTCTACATGTATACGTCGTAGTCAGAAATATCAGATTCGTAATATTAAATAAAATTACACAACGGATTATATAAAACCTTTCTTATCATAAACGCTGTTTCTGAGTTTATCAGACATTAAACCCTTAAAACCTTGGATTCTTATGACTACCCAATATATCTCCAGAGTTCAGGTTTCCTGGTACATGCCACGCATTCGACATTGGCAGACCACGTAGTTGAAACTTTAACAAACGCCTCTGTTCGTTTATTGTCCTGCAAACCGGGTTCTAGGTCCCAGGTTCCGGTAGCCAGACTTTGATAATTTCCTCAAGTTTCTACGACTATACGGGTTTTAGTTTGACGACTATTGCGCGTTACACGCGCATTGCGCAATCGATGCACAAACACCCCAGTAGCTCGAAGCGTCTCTGACTATCAGTCTTACTTCGATTTACTCTTCTCAAGTGTGCCAACGAATTCAGAGACAATTGCTGGAAATTCGGCTTGGAACTGATACACACGTAGTGCAAGCGTCTCAGGAAGTTCTCGATCGAGTCAACGGAGTGTGCCCAACGAGAAACGCGCGAGGATCGTTGCTTCGTCACTGTGGTTGTCTCACCTATTTTGGCACAGGGAGTCCTGACCGCACACGAAGCAGCTGCAAACAAGGAATCAGGACGACGGGATTATACTCCCAGTTTCGTTGTTCTACTTTGATCTTGACTCTTCGTCTCGTGGTTTGATCTGGCGCATAACAATGGTTCGGAAATTGGTAAGATTGGAAAACGAATTTTAAATGATCTGATCTTTGGTAGATTAATCGAATTTGGGAGAATACAAGATCCTCTATTGTATTCTGTTCTTTTAATTACTTCGGATTATTTATAATACGTAGTAATGGAAAAGCAGAAGGGTTTAAATAAAATAATAGAATGTTATCGTCTTTGTTACTTGACATATTATTCCATTCCTCTAATACGCACTGAAAGGATAGGATCGTTGTGTTACTTCTTTTTAGGCGAAGTGCAGCTTGATCCTATTTCCCGAGAGCATCCGGGGAGTTCGAATGCGGAGTTGAAATCAAGCGTAGATGGAGTTTTCGAGTGGGAACAATTGGATTTTATTTTCTGGGCCGGAAGTGGTTCCTTAAGTTGGAGGGTACTCGTGCGGCAGGTATAATATTTCTCTCGTCGTCCTCGTGAATTGGAAGAGGAAGAAGGATAGGATCCTGGCAACAGCGCGTTAATTAGGCTTAGCAGCCAATCGGGAATGAAGTTTCGCGAACCGCATCGTTAGTTTCGCGCATCCTAGACTAATTGTTCGTAGCTCGGTTTTAGGGACCATTTCCAGATATTTTTCTCTACCTCTTTTCCCGTAGCGGCACTGGTCTGCCTTCCAAATCAGGGAGGCTTGCCAACTGGGCCATCCTGCATTTGGCTCTTCCAACCCCTGTTACCTTTCTCCTGTTCGTTACATCACACTTTTTCATCCCCGAATCCAACATTCGAGTGCTGCGAGCACACAATTTTACACTTAATCCCGAAAGTACTCGCGCAATGAGTTACACACCACCATGATTCCATGGAAAATGCAATAATTTAGTATTTCGCCATAAATGTAATTAAACGTATTAATTTAAACTTGCTGATTCTACTATGAGTTTATGGCAGTTGAGAGTTCCAATGAGTTTAATTATTAACTACGCTCCGGAGCGTAATACAAATCCAAATCATTAAATATACCTCAAAGTTGTTTCAATTCAACATTTAAGTGTTGCGAAGAACTGAAAGATTTCGAACAATTTGAGATAAGCTTCGATCGAATTGGAAGTTGTGATTCAAAATTGAATCAATTCGAAGAAGTTGGAGTGTCCAAGAAGCAAAAATGTGTCGAGATAAACACGTGGTCCAAGTAGCTCTTAGGAGAGCGAGTCGCGATCAAGCCGTCACTTTTTCAAAGAGACCTCTGCAACTGGCGTCAATACGAACGAATCCTCGCAACAATAGGTATCGACGACCAATCACCGTCAAAGGGAAAAGAACGCGTATTGTTTTGCTACTTCGACGATACCGATCATTTGGTCCATTCTCTTCCAGCAGGTCTGTTGCTCCTTTTTTCGATTTTCCCATTCTCTTTTTCTCTTTGCATCGCCACTATCTTCTAGGGTTGGAAAACTGTTTTTCCTCGTGCGGCTTCTGATTTCCTCCGGCGCAATACACACACTATGGTGGAGCCCCCGATAGCACTCGAGATTCGTGGCGCATCGATTCGGCCGGGAATCTTGAAATCGCGAATAGAGAGTATTTTTAGGAACCTTCTTCGGATTGCAAATACGACAGAATATTATTTCCTTGCTTTTGAGTATTCCGAGTGAATTGGATCGAGGGTTATTTCGATCGTAGAACATCGCGAGGGAGTACATATGTAGAGTACTTAAGTAAGTATACTTACTTACTCATCGTTGGGTAACCGCGTCGTGGTTCGGCTGTTTGCGCTCGACCGATGCGATTACGGGTACAGACGTTCGACGCGCTCGATATCGGAAATTCAGGGTCGACGAGCAATAAATATCCAAGTCCGACAGTCTGTGATTAATCGGTCCAGTCGGTGAACGAGCTTCTTCTTCTTCTTTTACTTCTTCTTCTTCTTCTTCTTCTTCTTCTTCGTCGTCGTCGTCGTCCATGTTATGAAATCTTTACGAGATCGAAACTTTCGGATCCAGTGTCGCGTTGGAAAGAAGTCTCCCACTGCGTTGACTCAATCACCGCCTGGATGTCTCGCAGCTCGGGAAAAATATTACCGAATGCAGTTTAGATGGATCTTGGATTCAGCCAGACGCCGTTATCGGAACACAGTTCTATTATTTACTAGTGAAAGCCGTAGTTCTTAGGCGAGATACTTTTACGAGAAGAATATTATTTCCGATATAAACTCCGGGGACTTTAAATTTTGTTAGTCATTTTCTCTGGACCTCGATTATTAGCTGTTGAGCATAAATTCAGGATAGCAAGCTTTGTAATTACTCTCAGCTAATCCATCGTTCGTAAAAGTTTCCAAAGAAACCCTTTTGATCCTGAATTCTTTGATTCACCAATAGTCAACGCATCGACATAAAAAAACTGTTTTTACTGTCAGTCTAATAAGCGATAATCTCAAAGTGTTAGGAGATGGTTTTCGAAAAAGTCTCGCAAAGCATAATTTCATTCTCATTCCATTGAGTTTCGTTAACTCCTGAGCAATTGTATTGTGTACGTAGGAAGAGATCGTTGCAAAGAAACGGGTTCTCAATCATTAATGAGTGTATCTCGATGCAAGTTTCCGCCTGGGACTGCTGACTTCTCTTCTCCAATGCATACATACGTAAGTTTCGTGTACATACATTTTCATTCGGTTTCCTCTGATCCACATTCGTCGCTTTCAGCAGCGGCTCTCTTCCGTGTCTTCCGACAGACTCGATCCCTCGGCTTTGTCTCCCACGGTCTAGTCGCTTTCCCCTTCGTCATTCGGCTCGCCTTTGTAAACAAAAGCAAACGGACACGCGGAGCAGAGAGTTGTGGAGACACACCTACACTGCTTGACTGACTGTGCGTTAGTGAGTGACTGAGTAAAAGAAAAAAAAGAAGGAAAGAGTGCGCACACCCTCCACTCACAGAACAGCACTCGCTCAAAAGGATGCGGCGAGACCG
The DNA here is from genome assembly GCA_963989405.1 of Trypoxylon attenuatum. NCBI lineage: Eukaryota > Metazoa > Arthropoda > Insecta > Hymenoptera > Crabronidae > Trypoxylon > Trypoxylon attenuatum. The sequence goes on along the minus strand of OZ022489.1, from coordinate 2,994,313 downwards.
GAGCAGGAGAGGATTTTTTTAAAAATAGCTTCCTCCGCAAGAAAGCCTCGAGTGGGCTTCTCTAATTAAACAGAATTTCCTTGCTGCCTCGGTGGACGAGTATCGCCAGGACCTGCTCTCTCACCTTTGTGCCTGTATATCTCTTTTACTACTCTTCTTCTTTTTCTTCTTCTTCTTCTTCTTCTTCTTCAAAATCTCGTCTTCTTTTTTCTTCACAAACCAACAACGTTGTTTTCTTTTGACGCCATTTCGATTTGGATCAAAGGCGGGTTAGCTGGCTGGCTGGCTTTTTTAATCAGGCTAACGTTGTTTCCTCTCACCGAGATGCTCCCAGTCACAGCCGCCGTCTACGCTCGTCGTAGAGAAATGAGGAAAAGTGCATTTCGTTGATTACCCTCGTGTGTTTTCGAGGAATTTCGGTGAGACGAGCTACTGGCTTGCAGCTTCCAGTGGTAGTAGTGCTAGCAGTGGTTGCTAGTGGTAGCCACGGATATATCTAGGTTTCTGAGGGAATTTCGGAACAGTTACACGCTCGATGCGTTATGCAGCAGGATGTGGAATATTTTATTCATCGCTCTCTCTCTCTCTCTCTCTCTCTCTCTCTCTCTCTCTCTCTCTCTCTCTCTCTCTCTCTCTCTCTCTCTCTCTCTCTCTCTCTCTCTCTCTCTCTCTCTCTCTCTCTCTCTCTCTCTCTCTCTCTCTCTCTCTCTCTCTCTCTCTCTCTCTCTCTCTCTCTCTCTCTCTCTCTCTCTCTCTCTCTCTCTCTCTCTCTCTCTCTCTCTCTCTCTCTCTCTCTCTCTCTCTGTCTTTAGATATTTGACACTGGTGACAGGTGTGTCCTAGTAGTAAGGGACTTTGATCCTTGCGAGGCTTTTATTGCTAGTTGAATGACTTCTCCTATCCGGCGAGATCTGTCTATTTTGTACATTTTGTATTTTGTCTGCCGATGCGATCGACGGGTTTTCACGATACATAGTGACACTTTTGTGGTTGTATTCTCCTGTTATTTTCGTGGGAATTATTTTTTATGTGGAATTATAATTGAACGATTATGATTCGTGAAAAAAACTTTTAAATAAACGAGGCTTGCTATTCCATTCCAAAAATCATTCCATTCAAAAGTTCTAGCAATAATATTCGGAGAAAAGACGATAGCTGTGTTTTTAAACTTCCGAATTAAACGAACGTATCGCTCCTCGGGGTAACACAATGTCAAGAACTTCAACTATATTTATCTAATAGTTTCCTTCTATTTTTATTCGCACAGCGAAATTTCTAGCAAAGTTTGATGACTTAACTTGCTATATCCTGTGCAAACTCTAGAATCGACTGGTTCGCAAATGAGCTTTTTCATGTGTGATATATTTGTTTTATTAAATGGCTTTTAAAAGTACACAAAAATAATAATTGCTATACATGTATACGCACTCGCACACAGAGATTACTACCCCTTGCTTCCATCCGTTTCCAATTAACTCCGACACGCTGCTTTTATTTCTCCAGACTGTTAATTGCTCGATTTATTTTTATTTGCCTTGAATCGTTGGAGAAAAAAATTGTTTCAAAAACAAGGATTTATAGCCGGAGAAAATCGGGTCAATCAGTTAGTATTGAATAAAGAGCTGTACACTGTTTCTGATGGAATCTCTCACTGGAACGAGGATAAATTCTATCGAAGCCATCCGAGAAACGTAGCAACGATTTGAAGATTCTCAAGATTTATGCTGCTCTCTGTTCGCCCTAATTCTTCCGATTTTCTTGGTCCACGAGGAATCTTAGGTTCCACACGGAGCTTGGTACCTTGATTCAAGTTCACAGTGTGCGAAGAATTCCTCGAGTCTCGAAGAATGTAATATGCGAGCGAGCGCGAAAAATAAAAGTGAAGATTCGATTTTCATAGAAATGGAAATTACGAACAGTTCCCTCTGGTCGGTCGAACTAACGCACCATCCCGATAACAACTTTCCTGACAACCACTTGGACAGACGATTCCACTCTGGAAATCGCTTTTCTGGCCAATTCTCTTTCTCTCGACAGTTCTGCAAAAAATCGTCCTCCCAACGCGAGATATCCTGATAGTGGATACTAGACAGTGTTTTATTAACGTGTTCATCGCATATCCTTTCTCGTCGAATGGATAATTCACGCCAATTTAGATATCCTTTCGCGTAATCTCTCACTACTACAACACCTACGCACTGTTACTATGTTCGTGAAGCTTGCAAAATTATTCGGAAACTATTTGTATGGCTCGATGAATTTAGCGATAACCACTGTCACCCACCAAAGTATGGTTGACACAGCAGCCAATCAGAGCATGGTAACAGCATAATATTAATGTAGTTTGTTGAATGAGTTTCGAGAAGCTCTTTGTATAACGTATGCCCACAACAGTAGTATTTTACTTCAGTTGTATTTCTACTTGTTTGTAGACTGGTACATAAATTGTTGGGTGGGATTGATCCAACCAACACTCGGTTTAGAATTTAGAAACTTGAATGACACAGTGCAGTATTAGCTTTGAACAACTATATACATACCACTGGTACACTTATCGGAATAGTTTCAACCTACGAGAGATTATAGTTTATCTTTCCCAATGATTGTTCTGAGAGGAAACAGTAGGTATAAACAAACCATGTGGTTTAGTCAATGGGACAAGGTACAGGAAAGCTATAGTTCTTCGTCGAAACTTTGCAAGATCAAAGTTGCAATAGAGTTAAAGAAATTCGCAAGAAGATTTCCTCGCCAATTTCAGCTGTGAGTCGTTGAGGATCAGGCTTGAATAAGGCCACAAATGGTTGCGATTCTATAGAAATGGATATCAGGGAGTTTCCTTCCTATCTTCTTTCCTCTTTTCTCTCTATCTGTTTCTCACTGGAAACGAAGCACTTCAACACAGAGCCGACCTCTTTATCCACGATAGGGAGCCTCGCGAGAAGAAAAATCAAGGTAGCTCCGCGTCAAAGGGACCATTTCGACGTATAGCGTTTTATCGAGTCGCGAGACTCGCGCGCGTCTTTTACCACCAGAGTTCCATCGACGCTGGGTTTTAAAATGAACCAACCATTTCCAGTCGAGACTGGCTGCACCGTGCCAGACGATCCCGGATACATGTAGCCACATATTATTCTTATCTTTGCGTCCCCCCGGTGTGTCTACCTCGCACACTACCACTCAATTTTGTCTTTTAATCGGCCGCTGTGCCTGTCGTGTCTCTTTTACCTCCTACATCAAAGTTCTTGGAATTTTCTCTTGAATTCTCGGCGAGTCTTTTCTGCTGCCAACTTTCACCTACCTCTCTATGCCAAAGTGCGACGGATTTTCCTCGCTTGGAAGCGCTTCCACTCCTCTCTTTTTTCTTCGCGAATAATTCGTCGAGCCACTGATAAAGAGGGATGTAATTAGTATTATTTCGGATGATGAATTCAGAGTGGATGAAATACTACATTATTTAGGTTATTTTTTTTAAAGAGAAATTCTATTGTAGTCTCGTGTCTTGGGTATTTGTAATTAGTGTTATTAATTTAAACACTTTTTTGTATACAGTATTGAGAGGTTTTAGCAATTTTTGGAGCTTGTAATAAATTGCAAGCCCAGGGGTTAAGATGAAAGAATTCGAGACACGCTCTTGTCAGACGGAATAGAGTCTTTAAAAATGAGGAAGCATTTATGGCATTTTTCCAGAGAATGCGACTAAGTACGGCTTGGAAACTATTTTTTCGAGAGCTCGGAACAATACCGATTAACACTAGAACTGCTTTTAGTACTGACTCTCTATTCTTGTCGAAAAGGTAGGTTGTCAACCCTTAATTCTAAGAAGGAATTTTTTTAAAAAATATCCCACCTAATTCACGATTAACGATGAATATAAATAATCGTGAAAAAAGAGTCTTGTTTCGTGGAATTGAACATTCCGTGCAAAATGCAGTCAATTTTCTGGCAACTTAAAAATACACGTGGTTCTTGGAATTCCTTGTTGCGAAAATAAGTAAAAATAACTCGAAGAAAATGTTAAAAGACGAATATTAATCTGGCAGTGGAGAGAATTCTACGGTTCACATATGGGTAGTTCGAAAGATGAATGGTGCAATCTTGGTAGACAGTGGGAGGTCTCTTCTCCCCCCAGGGAAAACCAGACCATAATATCAACCCGGTAAAGTTTTCCTTGTCTGCCTCCAATTGTCGCAGTAATAATAACAGTTTTGAGTGCACGCTCGCACATTATGCTGCTCACAAAAACGTAAGTTTATAGCCGCCAGCTAGGACACCAGGTTTATTTTAGGTGCTGAAATATACCGTACGTTTAAAAAGAGCAGTCGTAAAGTCTCATAGTTCGTTAAATTTTGCCAGAGGCTTGCGGTTTTTTTTTTCCCCCCCTTACCTCGCAGCTTTTCGCAATGCCTCAAGCGAACTTCCGAATCTGTGAATTAAAACCCTCTGCCACGTGATATTCGAACGTGATAGTTCTTCGAGAGTACCAATCCTACTGGGAGGTCCCAACCACTGAGATTATATTTCTTCGTACTCTACTCGACAGTTTCCTGATTATCGTACCCTCCCACACATTCGTTATCCCTTGTTGACTCTCTGGAAGTTTAAAGCCTCATTTGACATTTCAGTTATGAATAGGAATTCTCGCGATGAGTGTTAAGAGGAAACGATACATTAAAATATAAAAAAAACCCACTTTGTTTCTTAAATTATAATATTCCTTTGAGAAGGAGATGAACTTTTATGAATTTATCCAGGTCTCAAGCTAATTTTATCTTGAAAAAGATTACACATAATAGGGTTGAATCGATGAAGTCAGAACTTTATAATTTAGACCTTGTATTTGACTTTCAAAACGATACAGTTTCTAGAGGATAAATCGGAGAGACGTGTGAAAAGTTGACTTTTGACTTTGTTGGAACCTTCGTTTAAAGGGAAACTATGGTAGATAACTCTGTTGGGGCAGATAGCTCACTGGAGAGACGTTGTCAGAAATATATGCACGGTTTGTAAGAAGATTAATCCATGGATAATGCCAGTCGACTACTCTCCCATTGAATCTTAACGCAAAACTTTCCTCAAGTTACTTTGACTTTATTACCATTAAATGCAGCTCTGATCGCTCCACCTGCCAACTCTTCCCAGACCTTCCAAAGCTCTAGGCAAACTTAAAGAAAATTATTCTCTTCCGGCGAAAATTAATTGTCGTCATTTTTTACTCCTCACAGAATTTCAAATGAGATGACACGAAGGGGTCATAGAATTTTTTGATCCTATTTATATTCATATACGAAGTTGCTCTATAATTCAATTGACTTAAAGAATCTAGTAATTTGATTTTAATGAAATTATATTTGATTTGAATAACTTTTGATAGCTCTGAGGTTTCTATGTCTCCAACTGCGTTTACTTCTCACAATCACTTTTATCGATGCTACGCACCTTTCGCAACCGGATTCGCGATTCTTTTCCGTGTTTATCGACCGAGTATTTACGAGGCACATTGCTCGTCGATCGTTTCGTCTAGGGCAATGGACTCGTAGCTAACAATAGTGATTCGAGCAGACAGCAGAGCAAGTTCCTGACGCCACGGTAAAGCAAGATATAGTACAGGGAGTAAGCATGACAGTGACGATTCCATTGAGAAGCGAAATTTCCACGGCCGATAGACACCCTGAAAAGCAACGGACTCACGACTGTCTACCTCGGCAAAAAACGAAGCAACGTCCCTCGTAAGCTATCCTCGTTAATCGTCGCTTTGCAAACCAACCACTGAAACGAATCACTGAGCTAAATCATCGATATCTGAATATTTAACTTGGTATTATTATCGTAATCCTGTGCAGAGTTCGACTCTTTTAAAATTTCCTGCCCAATTGTTCTTCGCGCGTTACATTACACTGGCCTATTAATGGTTTATTGCCTCGGGCCACTGATTTCACCTCGACTAATCACTTTTTCATTCGATTACTCTCGGAAATCCGTTACAATGCATGCTGTATCGCTGTTGTATATTACGCGCGAGTTATTTTCCTGGTATAATGCGAGAGAAGAATTAAGGATTCTCGGGTGAACTTTAATTTGTGTGCATTATTCCACCTTTATTACCAATTATATATTAAATTGAGAGTCACTATCGAACATCTATAATTTCTCTTCTTCTTCTTCTTCTTCTCAATCTTTCAACACTTAACTACTGTTGATTGGTAATTCTAGCCGTGTCAGCACGAACCGATAAGTATCTTGTGTAGTATTTATCTACAAATAGCTTCGTCGATAACAGAGTATATTTTCTCGAAAAAAGAATAAAAAAAAAGAGTCATATATAGATCAGCACATGGCCGGTCGTGTCCCAGATTTACTACTATCGTTAATCTTCTCCAAAGCTTCGGCATTATTCGAGAATAATCCAACCCCTAAAAATCAAGATACAAGTACTATGATAAAAGTACCGTTCATACTATCCGAACCCAACCAATAAACCAGTCGACGTATCGCAAGCGATTGATCATATCAGCTTTAAAGATATATTTACAATACTGTATCCAAATATAGCGTAGCACACAGTGTACCAATGTGTAACATGGCTACTGTGTACACAGTCCTGCGACACGTACTACATTGGGCTGCAGCGAGGTATATCCTTCAGTAGCATCCAAATTTGCCGAAATGTGATTCGAGTTACGCAAGCAGAGGGATAGAACCCACGCTCACCATTTCATATGTGAGAATACAGAGAGAGAGGGAGAGAGAGAGAGAGTTCCGTGATGGTACATACAGTGTGACATTGCATTTGACGGGAGCTGCAAGCATCAGAGACCTTGAAAGAATGATGTATGCGTATCGTGGTGCACCCTCGAACAAATCAATCTACAGCTTCCGCGCACGAGAGGAACGGTCAGGGCCGAGTGTGTGGAATTTGTGTGTGCTAGTCGTGCGGTATCGTCTCACACATGTACATACTCTGCAAGCACTGCTCTCCCAATTTCCTCGGGTCTACCGTTCAGCAGCCGCATATTTACGAGGGCAACACACACGCACATACACGCACGGATTTCTGGCTGGCAGCTACGTTACGCACTTTTCCACGCGTAACTCGAAAACCAGCTACTATTTACCCTCTCATTGTTTTTCACCCAGGAATTTTCACGCACGACCGCGCATGAACATGCAAAATTAATGGCTACTGGAAAAGCGAGTCCGATGGATTTTTCTATACGAATTGCAATTGAGTTATGGTAGCGCGTTGAATACGTTTTAATTGATCAAATACATAGTTTGTCGTTGTAGAGGTATTTGAGGATGGAAAGGACCGTGGGTGGGTTGTGCAAATCGTTTGAAAGGATAGGAAAGGTTTGGTTCATTTGGAACTCTTCCTTACCTTTTTTAGTCTTCATCCTGGTCTCTACTTGAAAGGTACGCTAAGTCTTTGGAAGAGGCATCTTAAATGCAAGCCGTACTTTCCGAAAAGCCCATTAAGCATGGTTTTAAGCTGGGAGCAGGTAGCTCCATTTGAAAATGGTAATATTTTCCTGGAACGGTCATCTATCTGGGCTACCTACCTACCTATCTACCTGAGCTTATTCTACCCACTTCATCTTGATCGCCTCTTTTCCTCTCTCTTGCGAAGTGAGTCCCTCAAAAGTAGCATCCGTTTAAACGGTGTTCTCTCTGTAACCGCGAAAGAACGCAAATGGTTTTTCCCAGTCACAGGCTTCGTGTCAGCGATAAAAACTTCCAACTACTGCCAATCTGCTCGATCCAAGCTGCAATTCACTGGTTTCGTTCCGGCGTGATTGCAACACGTGGGAAAGAATTGTAGTCGGATTGTGTCATTGGGAAGATCGCTCCAGCGGATATCAAACGTGCCGATTACCAGCCGCGAAAACTCGATCATTACCGAAGCGCTCGTTCGACCAGTCGACCGTGGGAGAAAGAGAGGAGAAGAGGAACCTCTCGAAACCGCAATCGTATTTTATAAGCTCCGCGGAGAGTATAAATCTCCTCGAAACTCGATATTCGTCGATAGGAGAGAAAGAGGGAAAGCAAAAGAGCCTCTTTTCTTCGAGTCTCACCACCGTTCCCTCTTCTCGTTATACTTACCCCGCTCTCCTACTTAATGCACGAGTATTTTCTGCACTGAGTTTTCGAGTTTCTCCGTATTACTTCTCACGGCTTTTCACGTCTCTGAACGCTGGTTTTCCTCCTTTTTGCTCCTTGCAGAGATGAGAGGCTTTTTGTAATTCGATCAGTGTTTCTCGACTCGAGATGGAATCCCAGGTGTTTTGGTGCTTTTGTCCGAACGAGCCTTTATTTAGTGGACGTTCCAAGTGGCCAGTTTACGATTTTGATAGGAACATCACACCTTTTGTACGATACTTTACAGGCAACAAAAATGTAACATTCTTCAAATACGTTTTTCTACTTATAAAACAATCAGCTAATGAATCGGAGTATCAATCAAAATGCTTCGAGATTATAATTCTTCAATTAAGTTCTTTTCTTCTTTGCTGCCAGCTCTCTACTTATTTCTCGTTCAATTTCCTCGGAGTTTACTTTCCACGACTTTTTTTTTCTCTTCGTACTCTGCCAGTTGCGTCATTGCAATACTGCCGACTGTACTGGTGGCCTCTAACTTCCGCTAGGCGGAGGCTCTTCTCTTTCGTCTCCATCTTCTACCTTTTCAGGCTTGTTACAGAATACGGAAGTAACTCGAGCCGAGAAAGCGTCGCAAAATGAATTTTCCTGGCGAATCTTTTGCGGGAAATTTTCTCATTTTCCTGTGCCAGACTCGACAACTACCTCGCAAGATTCCGCTTCATTCTCGCTTGCCTATCGCGAAAGTCTGCGATTTTTTTCGGCGCTGGGCACACCGATGCCATTTTTCTTTTTGTTCCTCACTTTTTCTTCTTTTCTCTTTTCTGGACTTCTTTCAACCGTCAGGAGAATGCGAACTGTGAGCAGTGCGGTTGCCGCTGTCGATTCGCAGAACTCCAGCTGCCGTTCATTAACGCACGATTATTAAAGTTTTCGCCGCCGGTTTCGGGCCGATTTGCGCCATTCTCCCCGCGAGAGCTGCTCGTTAAGATTCATTCTCTCGTTGGCGAATACCACCGCAGAGCGTCGATTATTACGAGGCCACCGAAAATCCATCCGCTCCTTCTTTTCGCGCCTCTGCCTAACGATCCCCTTTATTTACGTATTTGAAAATTTCACCGCTGCTTTTCTTGCCGGACCAATCTTCAATTATTCTCACGAAGATTTGTCGGCTCACAAATTTTATTATTTAATATGACAAAATAAATTAATAATCTTAGTGTTCGAAACTAAATTTAAATAGTAATCTTGTACAGAGAAATGACAATGAGGGAAAAATCAGCAGTGTACAAATGTTAATACTCTTGTTTACCAGATAACGAGACTGAAACAGTCAGTCAATAACGCTTGTGTCGGTGCGCAGAAATCCCTCTGTGCTTTTTCCTTCGAAACGTAGCTCACAAATGGAACGATGGAGCTGTACCGAAACCTGCGGAGAGGAATTTGACACAGAGGTGGCTCTCCCCTATCGGATGAGTGTCAGGTATTTTTCGCTGCAGCTGCATCGCCGTCAAAGCATAACTAAAAGTCACTGATCACAGGTTCTTGATCAATATTTACACCGTAACGTATACTATACTAACGCAATATTCATTATTATTAAATAATTCTATCAAAATTACAATCAACCGTCCACTACTTTTGTCTATTCCTCTATCGCCAAATTCTTAAAGATCGTTAACTCATCTAAATTTCCATGACTAATTAAAAATAAGTAATTGGCAATTATTCAATTTAAGTTTGTAAGATTTAAACTCGTAATTCGCCCTTTATTATGCACTACGCGAATAACATTTAAATTTATTCAAAAAAGTATTTCACCGCTCGATACCTATAATGCAAAAAGGGTTAGAAGATCAGAGGGGTTTCGCGTAAGTCGAGGAACCGGCTCATTACGAAGGGAGGATCCAAGTTTTAGCTTAGGATCCGGCAAGTAATTATAATGCCATTTTAAGGAAGATCGTTATCTGGATGATTAACTTCCTTCTCGTTGAAACGAGGTTACAAGCTGCCTCGGGAGAATAAGTCACACGTATGCAGATATACATATATAGATATACCTATCCATGTAACTTATACCAATGTATCTGTGCACGCGTATGACACCATATACACTTACTACGCGCGTGTTGTTCGGCATTAAAACATCATTGCCGTGCTCTCCCTATCGTCCGTGAACGTCCTCATTCCGTAGCAGAGCACCGGCTGTGCTGTGCAATCTTTCTCGCATTTCCGCGACAGTCGCCCAGAAACTGACAGCCCCGCGGAGATTCGGTGTCACGTTTGATAGCGGCCTCGAATCTCTCCCTCTCTTTCCCCCCTCCTCCCCCACTCAACACCCCTCGGCACATCTTGCGCCCTCTTGCGCCGAGCGGACTTTAAATAGGCCAGCGTTTGATTAGTCCACCGGAAACTTAATAACTCTTCGCTGTCAGTCATTGCTTCGTTGGAAACGGAACGCGCCCGGTTGGCAGGTGTAATTTTTATCCAATTACAGTTACTGTGGCAGAGGCATTCTTCCCGAGTGTCACGGATTCGAATCTTAATTGTTCTGCCGCTCACCGGTGACCGGCATCAATATATTATACTTCAAAGGTATTGAGGCTTTTATTGGATTCTAATATAGATGAATTCGATTCCGAGTGTTGCTACTGTTTTATAAGATAATCTGAATTGAAAATAGATATTTTATAATTGTAGCTTTATCTTGTGATATTTGTATCAATGAGGAAAAAATTAGGAAAAAATGTTCAAGCAGGAAGGATTAAAATTATTGATGAGTTTAATTTTTTTTATGAAGAATTCTTGGTAATCGTAGGAATATCCTGGGTCATCAACGCGTAATTAAACTCGGGATTAGAAGCGAGGTAGTCTGGTAGGGTTATAGATTTTGCAAGGAAGGCATTGTTAAGAAAATTCAAGCTAGAATCGTCGGGTTGCCGTGTTGCTACGGTTAAATTTCCAGTTTGGCGCAGCAACAAAGCAGAGTCGTTGGATCAGCGCCGATTAAAATCTGACGTTTGGACAGAACTCTCGGGGGGAGGGTTCAACATGCTCTGTGCTCCTTGCTCCGCTTGACCCCGATCATTTTTCCTTGTCGACGACTGGACGTTAGAAATTTCAGCGTAATCAGGGGGCATTAATCTCTATCGAGGCAACGTGTTTCGATGTGCAGTGGAGCCTCGAGAGCCACGACGAACAAGATAAATCGATTGTCCGTCGCGAGCTCAAGCCAGTTGTATCTCTTAATACCAGCTCTCCAAGATTGCTCGAGTAATCGGAGGCGACCCGATTCGAGTTTCCAACGCTGTTAACTCTTTCGCAGTTAACGATCTGCTTCTTTACGTCATTTGAATGCCTCTAGACTATTATTATTGCTAACGTCATTATACGATAATATAAAATTATAGTCGCCATATTTAGCTACCTCTAGTTATTATTAAGATCAACGACGCAACATTCAATTATTTATTAGTGGAGAGCAGAATCATTAATCTGATCCAGGTGCAAAATTATGTAACGTATGTTGATAGTCGGAAACATTTCATTACGTGGTAATGATAAAAAACGAATCTATTTATCGAGGAATCAAATTAACGTGTAAAAGAGTGTACAAATCGATTGATTCTGGAAAAATTGCTACAACGTAGTTAGATAGGGAGAAATTCCCAGGGTTTTCATGTACACTACGCGAAAGTTCAATTTCTAGCAGGACACGGGAATCCGCTCAGGCATACACGCGTTTCCAAGCATCTGTTTTAACGAACCACGGCTTTCCCGGTTCTCACGCGAATTCCTGTGCCATCTCCTCGCACATCGCCTCGAAACGCCTGAATCTCGTGCTAAAACCATATTAATATCTTCCAGTGCGTTCAGCGATGCATTGGAAACTTGTATTAAATTGGATGAGATTGTTCGACTGTAATCCCTACGCTCTATCGCTGACTGTAAGTTACCTTTTACTCACAACGATACATTCGTGGATTCGAGAATCCTGGTGTTTTCAACCTACTCTCGAATTAATTCAAAAATTATTCGAATTATCGATAACACCGAGACGGATTTAAATTATTAAGCTACACTTTGTGTTTTTTTACCTAGAAAACTTTAAAGTACCTCTGATTAAATTTTTTTAACTTGGAAAAAAATTCTAACTTTGAGAACTGTGAATAAATTGAAGATTGAAATTGAATTATTGCCAGAATTATTATGTGTCGATCGAAGGAGGAAATGATTAAAGAGAATCAATGTTGAGTAACGCTTAATCGAGTAATTGATAGGGAATATTATATCGACTCAGGTGGAAATCTACTCTGAAAAAGAAAAAACAGATTTATAAGCGTGGTCAACCGTAAAAATATCGTAGGCGGTGACGTTAATCGCGAACACGACTGTAGCCGATACCGCTTGGACGATTGTCCCTGAAAATGTTTCAGTCTCTGAAATATCGATGAACAGGTTCATTTTGCACTCGATTTGCGGTTGGTGCTTTGGTTCGTTTAGGAAATTGCTACTCCACGATTCTAGGTTTCCCTAATTGTCACGAATGTCCCAATAAAGTGATATTGGCTTGGGGCAATTTTTTTAGAGCTCTGTAATTTACTCCAATAAAGGTTGATGGATGCGCGAAGGACTTGAAACCGGACGAGACTGATTCACGAGAGACGGATTATGAGATACTTGAGAATAAGTTGGTTCCATTAAAACTAAATACGTTCCTCTGAGGAAATTGCAAGAGATTTTTCAATCTCGTACCATTATAATAATTTTAAATATAATTTTAAATAAATATCTTCATTATTCCAATGAAACTATTCGCATTAATATTATTATTATTATACATCCTTAAACATTTAACCACACATATTACACACCAAATAACGTTAACGATAAATAGTTATTTTTCCCCCTTGTTTTTTTATTTTTTAAAAACCATACGTATAAAAATAAACGTGCAACACTCGTAGATTTGCAATTTCATATTGCAATATGTGATACGCGGTAGAGTTTCGCGATAACTATGTTATGCAAACGTTCGTCGAACAAATTGGAAATATTTGTGGGACGTACGTTTCAAAGAACAACAACTTCTACTGGTTCACTTTAGTAGAGTAAATTCTCGCAGTGAAATGGTCCCGTTTTATTGACGCTTTTTCCGGGGCTGGGGTAAAGAGAACGAGTGGTCAAGTAGGACGATATTGCTAACTCGAGCAAGGGTCTCCAGCAATGACCGCATAAACGCGAGAGACAAACGTTTCCTCCCGTTTAAAGGGCGACGAAAGTGCTTTCGGCATAATTCCACCACCGCCTCCGCACTTCCCTATTAATTAACTCGACGTTTCAATGCACGTGACCCCGTGAACCCGTCGTGTTATCCAAAAGAAACGAACCCCATGTCTTCAGTTTACACAATTGAAACAAATTACTCACCGCAATTTTCTTACTTACAAATTTAACAATTCTTTTTTTCCAAATTATTTACATTATAAATTTCCACGATTTTTCATACATTTTGTATTCTATTTTTATCACGTTCAGTGGTTGGTATTATCGGGGAATTTCGTCGGGTTTCTATAATATTTTCAACTCTCTTATTAATTGCAAGTTTTTTTTAGTGGTTTTCTACAATATTATATCTACAGGATTTCTGGAATTTCGAGTTGGAATCCAGGGCAAAAGCTTTCGAAACTCGTTTGACTTTTTCCCTGATATCGAGATACTTTTCAGAAAATTTCCCTGAGCTTGGCGAACCTTCGAGTTAGTTTAGCAGAGGTGAAGCAGATCGTATCTGACGTAGATTCGAACGCGAACATAGGCTGGTCGATTATCGTTTAGCCTACTGCCAGTAGAACAATGATTATGAGAGACTCGGGAAAGAGACGGCTTCACTGGTTGACTAATTATTCTTTGCAACAATCCACGTCTAATCCGACTGCATTGGAAACTGGGTTGCAGACTCTCGTTTCAATCGGGAATAATGTTCCCAAAAAAATCTTTCTGCTTCGAATAATAATCAAGCTGGATGCAAAGCTCTGATACCGAATTTTTTTTAATTCCACTCAGGATGAATTCATTACGCACAGTTTACGTCACAGGCTATGCGATTAGCAAATATTCCACTTATAGTTTGTGCCGGTTTCATTAGCAGGATAACTTTCAATCCAACAGCATTACGATACGTGAGTTTATTTATACTATTCCACGAGTAGATAGGACACTTCTGCTAACATTGGAAAATCGTTGAAATGCATTTTCGGTCCATCCATTTGCAACAGAAATATATTCGATTATTGTCGATATTTCTTTTTATTTACGAACCAAAATATAGAATTGCAATTTGAAGCAGGATTCGTGGAATTAAAATGCGTTTATTCATTCGAGCGAACTTATTTACGTTACGAGTTGAATAAAATCGCGAGAAGTTGCGTATGCACTCGGGCGAGTTTGTGGAACAACAGAAGGCAAGGTATATCCGAAGTGAATTTCAGGACTAGAAAAATATTAGTTCTCTACGAAGAGGAAATCCTCGACCAATGACCGTGCACGAAATATTATTCTCGTAGAGAGAGGAAGCTTGGTAGTAAGTATAGATAGACTCTGGAAAACTGTCAGCTTCCCGACTGTTTACGCTATATTTTTTGTCGGTTCGCCAAAAAAAAAAAAAAAACCGCGGATTTAATTCACCGGGAGTGGCATTGTTTTTCTGTGAAAGTGCACGCGGATTAAGTTGTCCAATTTGTAGTTTTTAATTGTCCCAATGCTACTCGAACTCGAGTTTTCTTGTATCGAGTAACTGGATGGGACTTTTTCCAATTCTTCCGTTTCATTTTTCATCACCCTTTTCCCTATAAATATCAACCGAATAACTACAATATTTCTTCCTCTCAATAATTCAACGAATAATTCTTTTCAATGAGCATTCATCACTTTTTTCCTATAATTGCTTCAACTTTGCAAACAAAGCTAGATTTTATTTTCGATAAATTGTCAAAGAGAAACACAGAAATAAAAACTAAAAAGATTTTTCCACCTTTCATCCATTCTGTTGTGTGTGATTTTGTACAGAGGAAATTTCGCATAAACAAAAACTTGCTGTTTCTATCCCGTTGGTTGCTTCAGTATTAATACTCACGTTTAGTTATCCGTGGAACGTAGAACTCTACCATTATTTTGGAGGAAAAGCAGAACATTTTTCCAGCGTACGTGCTATCATACGCAAGATCGCTTTGAGCACAAACAAATGACGTTAGTCGAAAGACTCAAAGGTTTAACGATCCGCGAAGAGGAGAGAATAAATCACATATTCCGCGTGTTCGAGCGTACGGCATTCCCTGGGTAAGCCAAACGGAAAAGCCGCTTCGAACCGCGTGCCTGAAATCCTATGAACCGACGAGTATGTACGTATATCGTAAATACCTAGCAGGAATAATTATATCTGCGAGAGACCGAGAGAAAATGATTAGCCAAATGAAGAAGGAAAATCAATAAAATAATAATTAGTATCTCATGGTAAGTAATAGTGGTAATAGTGGAAAAACAGTCGTGGTTAATGTTGCAGATGAAACAGAGTAAAAGAGACTAATACTGAAGAGTGAGAGGGAGAGAGAGAAAATGTTAACGAGAAAAAGAGATAGCACACGTAAGCACACACACACACACACATTCTCAGTTATTAGCTTTTAGTAAAAGTATTTTGCGCGGATGCTAATCCCACTGGACCGAGGACCAGACTTCCGATTTCCGGCTCTCCAACGAGTTTACCAGTTAAAAGGATCCTTCGTCTGAACCCAATAAAAAATGGAAAGGAAATAAAGTGGAATCAGATCCCGCCACAGACAAAGTAGAGAAAACGTTCGCGATTGAACTATAGAGTAAAGCTGTGTGAAGCTAGCTTGAATGTACTTTGTTGCTTAAATTTCCGACACTACGACCCAAGGATTCTTTTAAACCTGCAAATGACGAGAAGACGAAGTTTTAAGTCTACCTTTGTACCGAGAAACTAGTTGAATAGTATAAAACTTGTAATTCAATGTGGTTTCCAGTTTAACGTTTGCTACCGGGATCTCTGTCGAGCATAAACAAAGTGTCTGGATGCTTTAACGTAACTTTTCCTTTTAATTATCCATTTTGAATCGAGTTACGCTAAGTATCTCATTAAATTTCCCTGTAAACATCGGCTGGAAAGTTTTTTTTCTCTTCATATCTTTCTATTCCTGTGAGTCGCATCTAGAAAAATCGAGCTCTTTTTCTCACCGATTGCTTTCGCGTCTCTTCCATTTTCACAAACTGCGCGCACGCGTGGATTGAACTCACTCTCTCTCTGTTATTCGAGAAAATATTGCGCGAGGAAGTTGCGCGCTTTGTCAATCGGGTTTCCATTTTGAGCTTTCAACGCAATCGGATAAGAGCATAAATGGATGGAGAAATTGCGAAGCTGAGTCAGCTCGTATTATGCGTATCTTCCAAAGTCTATCGATTTCTTAATGTGTACACGTTAGCATTTATCACTCTCGCAAAACGTAGCCGATCAGAAAATAATTAAAACTGTTCTCATCGAAACGTGTGTTTTAAATGTTCTTTTTTTTTTTAAAAAAACATCGTCGCTAAGGAAGTTGAATAAATCGTAGGTGGTTAAATGAATTATTATTCAACCATTTGTCACTTGTACCGTTACTAAAGAAATAAATGTGATAGTTGCCATCGGAAGAAGTCTTTCGGTCGAAACGATCGGCTGCGACAAGAACGAGGCAAGAGACGCGTTCGCCAATTAAATTATCCCCGACTAAGAGTGAAATTAGTCGGTAGATCTGATTTCCTCTCGTTTCTTTTTGCAGAATGAAGCTGTGGTGGAGCCTGGCGCTATCGGTCGCCATCGTGCTGATGATTCTAAGGAGCACAGCAGCCGAATCGGATCTTTGGGAAGAGCACGAAGAGCTCCTTGTGCGCAATGTCCGCGGTACCAAAGAGCGAGGTACCGATATTACCCTTAATTAACTCTCTACCAGAGAGCAACTCATTTTACCTCTCCTCTCTCTTCCCTTTACCACCATCCCGAAAATTAATCCACCCTTACTTCGCCGCCTACCACTCGCCTTCCTCCTCGAGTATCCCGAAAAATACTGAGAGATTATTAATTTCCTTGAATTACTTGAAAATCAATGCCCCGGATAGTGAAAACGTTAATTAGCTTCTAATTACCGGGGGACTATTCGCCAGGGAAACTTATTCTATTGGTAAATTCTTTTTTTGCTTGTTCGCTACTTTTCAAGATAGTACTCAATCTGCTAGGTCATTCTATCATCGCGATTCAATGAACCTTGGGACTATAAGCAATCAATTGGTCCTCTCTTCGATATCGCTCCAGAACGTGACGAAATCAGCACAGAATTGCTTCTCGAAGCGAGTACAAATTATATTCGCGGAACAAATCAGTTTGGTTGTACAGTGAAATTCAAGCGCTGCGATCAATAGTCGTAAGCATAAAAAAATAATGAAGGAATTATTGTCAAATATTGCTGGATCGATAGATATTAGTTTCACACGGAGGGCCAATGAGAAGATTGCATCTGAGAGCGAGCGTCGAGAGTGGAGAGATAATAATGTTAAACTAATTAATGGCACCGTGCCAGTTAAGTAAGTTTATACGAGAATGGAAGATCGATTCAGAGAGCGAGAAGGAAAGATGTAGATTTCAAGAGTTCGAGTCTCAAAGAATAAACACAAAGGTTCAAGAATTAAAACGAATCGGTACAGTGAAGTTTGACAGTCTTTATCTTCAGGATCCCAATCCGCTGAGGAGAAAATGGGTCAAAAATTATCCGGTGGTCAAAGAAGAGATTTGTCAGTGAATTCGACATTGTCTTTGCGAGCTTTCCATTTGTCGAATTATCTTCAACCGCGGATCCACTCGCGAGGAGACACTTATACTTTAACGAGGATCCATCCGCGAATTTCATTCGGTAAAATGCACTGATATCCCGTCGGATCTCCTTTTTTCCTCTATCGTTGCCACTCTTTGTCGGGCTAATTCCAAAAAATAGTCTCTTTGACATACCGTAAGATAGAACGAGAGGTAGGGAAGAAGGGGAAAAAAGAAACGAGCCTTAATTGCAATTAAAGTAATTACGCAGAGCTTGCGCTCTCGTGGCACATTTAACTAAATTGCTGGAAATATCTCAGTTTAATTTGCGCGAAGTCTCTACCACCTTTGCTCTTGTTCAACGTCCCTACGAAACTCTTTACTCAAGCTCGAGTTTCATTTTTCAGATAGCGATAACGTTTTCTTGTTTTTCTACATTCCATATTGATCGTGTCTTTCTAGGCGCGTGGTAGCCAAAGAGTAACACAAAGGAAGTTCTGGCCACTTGGGCGAAATTATGAAATTGCTAGTTGCTTTGAAACTCAGGGACTCTAAGTAGCCAGTGCCAGAGCATTTTCCCTCTCGTCCTTTTCCACGCTCGCTCAGTGATTCGTAGGGAAAAGTTAAAAGCCACTTTGCCGGAAGGTAATTCAGAATTTGCTTTTTAGTCGATCCTCCGCCGATGGCGGCTCGGTTAGGTTTTTGACCCAGTTCGATGAAGAGAGAGAGACCCCCGTGAGATTCGCGGTTCAACTAATTTTGAAAGCACACAACAGACGCTTTTATTTCCAGGCGGAAAGCGCGTGAGAGCAAGTTTGCTGGTAGCCAATACATTCTGTAGCAGCTTTTAACGGTGCTTCTATCTCCCATTCGAATAAAGAAAACATTGATAGGTGTAGCAATAAAATATGAAAAAGTGTCAGACAGACAAATTCTAACTGTTATACAATTTCTTAAAAACATCCTTCGTTAATTGTTAGAGAGAAATACACTGGTGCGCTGGTTCTTCGAAACTTAGCTCGTTGTTCTTTTGGTGTCGATGTTTCCAAGAAGTTACGGTTGCTTGTTATATCGCTTATTGTATAGTAGCACGTGCCGGTAATACCGATAAAAGCCGAAATAATTATTTACGATCATGATGCCCTGCCTCTTTGGTGTGAAATTTAATTTCGAGCAATAACGTAACACCTTGCCACGCCTGGTAACACCGTCCATTAGTCCAGCAAGCTCGTAAAATACCGTTTCATTAACGGGCGCGGTGCATCGTTCGCTTAATTGTTCAATAAAAAGCGAAATAAATAGCAGGTGGCACGCGCAAAACGAGTCGTTCAACCGTACACATCAGACCATAACTTGAGAGTAAAGTCGTGCCGTGATTCCATTCTACGACACTACAACTACTGCCAACGCTTAATTGCACTTAAAACCCACGACAGTGCAATCCAACAATCCTCCCTCTGTCGTTTCCATCTTCATTTTTCAAGAACGATTACCACTACCTGCTGTTTGAACCAAGTTCCACTACGATCTTGTTCAGGCTTCGTTACTATAACTCTCCTGTCGAACTCTGTAGACACTGCAATTTGTCATGTAATTACTTCATTTACCCTATAGATAACGGCATTCTTGTTAGCTTATCGATTACCGACTCAATATCCGAACAAATGAATGTTCTCGTCTTATCCTGTGTTTAATAGAAAATTAAAGATAATCCTCTTGTATCGGTAAATCGGTACTTTATACAGATATTTTGTTAAATTAAAAGGAACCTGCTTAATAAATTGTCGCGTAATACTAGATAGTTTTCACAAACAGGAGATAGTAATTCTTTACTCTTCCAAGACCAAATTATAGTCTTGGTAGCAAAGCTGTAAAATTCTCAGTTTGCCTTCACCCCCGATAATACTTAGGACACACTTAACTGCGCTTCGGTACTTGTATGTGCGCGAGAGTTGTTGGTTATACTCTTCGCAAGACTTTGAAACTTTTGGTCCCGAAGAAAGCAAAGAGAAACACAAGTTCATTGCGCGACGGCCAATACGGCTACTTTAACCCATGGATCCGGAGCGAA
The DNA here is from genome assembly GCA_963989405.1 of Trypoxylon attenuatum. Taxonomy (NCBI): domain Eukaryota; kingdom Metazoa; phylum Arthropoda; class Insecta; order Hymenoptera; family Crabronidae; genus Trypoxylon; species Trypoxylon attenuatum. Next base: position 2,974,292 of record OZ022489.1, on the reverse strand, counting down.
AGTTTGAGAGTAGGAGGAAAAGGTAGTGGTGCTGCCTCAGATATGCCAAAGTTAGAGTACAGAGTATTATCCCGTGGAATTAGAGTCACACATGGATAAAATAGAATGGAGAGAAGGAGAACTGGAGTGATTTGAGCTCAGGGTTAGCCTTAGGAAAGAAAACCTTGCACTGCACTGCATCAGACGATGTAGAAGGTCTTTTGTCTTCTCGCGTGCGCGCGCGCGCGTACTTCTCTTTCTCGTCCTTCGGCTTTCTCCAGCGGGGCTTGGTGCCACGAGAAATACAATTGAAAGCTCCTCCGAATCTATTCTCTTCGCTAGAAGTGCTGCTGCTGCTGCTGCTGCTCCCATTTTCCTTCAACCCTTCTCCAATGCCACGTGATGTCCCTGTTTTCAAATTAGTTCCAAAGAATTTCCTTGGCTTGCTCCGCCTCTCGAAAGCTGAGAGAAGAAGTTCAATTATAAATAGGACCCGCCAACCAATTGTTCCTCACAAATTGGATGCGCTGGAAGCCTTACACATGCAGTGTCAATGCGAAATGACGGTTTTTCTTGACCCCGTACAATTAGATTCGCGGGTTGACGAATACCGATATTCCCTTCTTACGTAATTCCTCTGACTTCTTGGTGCATAATTAACACTCTGAATTGTATGAATCTAGAGCAAAATGACGGGGCGTCTTTCATCCAAGTTCTATCCTAATTAAATTCTACCCTTTCAGATACCTTCCTTTGTTTAGGCAGAGTATTTTTGTTATTCGGAGAAGAATGCTCAGTGGAAACGTTAATAAGATGACTACAACAGTATTATATTTCCTGGAATTTCCATACAGTATTTCCATCCGCAAGCAACATCATTCAAGGGAGATTTGAACTTTCGAGAAACGTTGCTCTCGAATCAGTTGTATTTTATATTTCTATGTCGACGATTTTCTCTGATTCCTCGAAAAGAGTTTCACCGTTCAAAGTACATAAAGGGTTCCAGAATAAACAGGGTCTATCCGTCGGAGGCCGTATTATTTAGGGTAGTATGCACTGTCATCGAGGGGTCTCTTTCAACGAATAACATCAAAAGAAGGCGGTTCAGTCGCGAGAACTCAAAAGTTTCCGAAGCCGCCGGTAAATTATATCCCGAGCAGCAGAACTTAGCGAGAGTGGAGTCCAGC